>PVLD010003220.1:0-147185 GCA_004027595.1 Dinomys branickii
TAGAATATGATTTACATACATATATTTTTTAAAAAATATAATTTAATTTATTTGCTTTTAGTCAGCATTTGAAGAGAAGAATGAAGATGCATGCTAGCACAGGGCCCAAGTATGCACTTAAGTCTGTGTGGAGCGAAAAGAGACCAGAAGGCAGGCTTGGCAGATGGCTGAAGGAGAGGGGTGAATTTCCCCCACTTCCAGGATCTTGACCAATTCAGGTTCACGGGCATTGACCAAGTCATCAGCGTGTGGGGTTGCCGGGCCTGTCTCTGATGCACAGAGCTGCAAGGGAAATCTGAATGGAAGCTTTATTGAAAGGCTTCTTCACTTTCATGCTCAAGCTTTGCAGTAGGTAGAGTTGTGGTTCAACTGCATCTCCAGGGCCCACGATAACAGTGCTGGGTGGGGCTCGGAAGTGGCTCCGCCATGGGCATGGGGCAGAGTGTGCTGGATAACAAGATAATAGTCTGTTACAATCTAGAGAAAAATCAGCTTCCTGCTCATTATTCCAGACTAACTAAACCTCCACAAGAGCCCTGAACACAATTAGCAGCTATGACAGTGTTTCTTCTTAATATTCCTTTATTCCTTTTCAAACTATTAAAATTCTGTATTATTTGTGATCAGGCAGCAAGTTTCCATCAGGGTGTCTCCTGAGGATTCTAGTCCTGAGAGGAAGTTGCAGTAGGAACGGCGCATCTGTAGTAAAACCTTGTTGATGTTTTGTTTAAACTTGTGTCACATTTTTCAGAGTTGGAATTCTCCTCTGAAGCAATTCACAGTCAAGGTGTGTATGAGTGTGTGTGGGAGGGTGGGAGAGAGATTTTCAAATTGGCTCTTACCTTTTTCTTTGCTTTGTGTGAAAGTAGTGATCTACCATCTAAAGAATATAAGCTAGTTTTTTAAGGCAAACCAGAGAACCCCTTAATACTAAGGCCTTATTGTTGTAGGAATCTTAGTGAGTTATTGTAATAAACTAGAGCTGGGGAATAGAAGTTTAAGTCCATTGATTAAAGTCTAAAAATTTGGAGAAGTCTTTTGTTTGTTCTGTGCTTAAACTTTTTCATTAAGGACAGTATTGCCAATTATTTAGCACTATTTATGTCACAGTTGTGATTGTAAAAGAACAGTGGTAGATACGAAAATACTTTGAGGATGAGAGGGAAAATCCAAATAAGTTTAGTAAACTATAGTCTTGTGAACATATTCTTACAAATTTCTCAGCTTTCTTTTTTTTTCTTGTATATTTGATTCAACTCAAGGAAAAAGGGAACTGTGTATATATTACCTACTGTTGTAGTCTGGGGTTTTGCAAAGGAGGCAATGTAATAAGGACACATATTTTATAAGATTATTTTCATAATAGCCACCCAAACAATCATATAAAAGAGAGTGCAGGAAATCTGTCCACACACTAAGGACCAAAGAATTCAGCTGAGGGCCTGGATCCTGTGATAATGTCCTGCATGAGTTCAGCTGAAGAGCTAGAGCTCATAGCAGTGCCTCCCACAAGTCCAGCTGGAGGCCAAGAGCCCATGACAATGTCTCATGCAGGCCTGTTTCACAGATCTGCATTGGGAAGGCCCAAAGGTTAGTGGTGGAAGCTAGAAAGTATATGCCAGCGGGATGAAGGATCTGTGCCAGCAGACTGAGGGATCTGCACTGGAGGCAGGAAGCGATGCTCAAAGAAAGAACCAGAGCTTCCCTGAAAAGTACCACAGCCATCCTCAGCAACAGTGAGGTCCCAAGCTCCTCCAACAATGAGGAAAGTCAAGTTCCAATCAGAAAAGCCAACATGACAAGCTTCTCCAGGAGACTGAGCAGTGCACCATCTTCCCCTCCAGAACCAGGAAGTGACACTTAAAGTGAGGACCAGAGCTCCCCTAAAATGAACCTTAGCCATTCTCAGCGACAGTGAGGTCCTGAGCTCCTCCTCTGACAAGAACAACCAAGTTCGTCAGAAAGTCAGTCTGACAAGGTCCTCCAGCAGAGTAGCACAAGAGAACCAGCAGCTTTCAAACAGCTTCCCCACGGCACCCAGCGGTTTCTACCAGCTCTCCGCAGCCTCTTCCCTTCCTCTCCGGCTGGCTCTGCCCCTTACGCTGTCAGTGGCGGTCCTCAGGTGGGCCTCCCACAGCAGCACCTGCAGATTCGGTGGTGAGTCCCCCACACCCGCGTAGTATGTATTAGGTATCCATGTTCAATGTGCTGTGTACACTGCAATTGAACACATGCCTAACATTTTTCTTGGCGGCTCTGTTATTTCTGTAGGCAAGAGGGCCTTTGTAAAGTAATGTTCCTAACTGTAAATTCCTTAATTGATTCTTCTAAGTAACTCTAATAGCAGTGTGGAATATGTGCAAGAAAAAAATGGTGGCTGACACAGTGGATGAAACACTTTCCTGATTTATTATCGGCCTTTCAAAATAGGAACCCACTTTCCTTTTAGAGAAGACAAGAACTATCTTCTTTTACATCTGATTGATGTGCTCTGATTCAAAAGCCACATGCAGCCGTTCTAATGGGAAAGGATGTGAGGTCCAAGCTGCGGTTGTCTACTGAGCATCTGCTTTTTGATAGTGGTGGTGGTGGTCAAAAGCTCATTGATTTTCATCCTAGGAAGGGAATGGGCAGGCTTCAAGGTGCTCTTTTCCTATGCTTAGCACGCTTCTGCGATTACTCTTGCTTGAATTCACTGAGTGGAGTTTAATAATGCCTGCTGCGTTGTCACTGAAGTTATTCTGAACGCACATGGGAATTTCAGTGACACTGAAAACACCCAATTTAGCAGGATTGTGTTTGAATGCCCTGGAGGCTAATTTTGTTGTTGAATATAGGGTAAATTAATTCACTTTTGGTATTCTAATCCTTTTGGAGACTTCCATAATAATTCGCAGCTCAGAAGGAGTGAATGAAGCTACCAGTATGCTAGCAAATTTCCCATGAATCCTCATTCCTAAAGTTCAAAAGCAGTAACTAAAAATCAAACAAGATGCAGACCCGATTAATCTTTGCCCTGAGCGAGGATTCCTCCAAAACACCACACAAATCACAGGGTTCTTTTTTCCAAGCAGTTATTTGAAGAACATATATTAAAGCTTCAGGAGAATTAGAATGTTAGACATGGAAGGGGCCTTACAGACTGGCGTAGGTAAGAAACCCTGAGAACCAACTCTGGCAATCAATGGGGTGACAGAGGTTGCAGCAAGGTCACCCTCACGTCTGAAACCCTGAGAATCATGCAAGGTTGTGTGTTGGTTTTAGCAGTGGAGCCTAAATCTCCTGAAATTTCCCAGTTTTCTACAGATTTTTCTGCTACCACTATACACACACGCGCGCGCACACACACACACACACACAGAGAAATATATATTTTTTCCACAAGAAAAAACACTGAAAGATATAAGTTCTCATGTTAGTAGAAACACATAGGGAGAGAACATTTTTAAACATTTAGTCTAAAGGTCAATTGACCTTTAGATTCTTATATATTTTTCAGCACGAGGGATAATTAATATCCTCCTATCCCAAATTACTGTCTTTCTAGGAGCCTTTCCCTTCCCCTCAGGGAGTGGAGCTGCCCCACTGCCTCAACCAGAGAGGGAATTTACCTGTGATGGGCAAGTCTTGTGCTCTCTCAGGAGTTGGCAGCTGAGACTTTGGCCAGACTGGGCTGACAGAGGGGTGGTGTTATATAACACGCTCACAGAAAAGCAAGCAAAGTGCTGCTTCTGAGAGCTAAGAGGGAAGTGGAGCCTTGGAGGAGGGTAGATGGAAAAGAGAGGAGAGAGAAAGAGAAAGAAAAACAAGAAGAGGAGAGACCAGAGTAGAAAGGCGCAAATGGGGTGAGAAAGAAGAAAAGAAGACAGAGAACAGGCAAGAGAGACAGAGACAAGGGAGAGAAGAGTGGAAGAGGCCTGGAGATCAGTGTCACGGCTGCCGAGGACTGTCCCGCGTCTCGCTTTTCCCCATAAGGCCTATTTTCCCTACTTTTGACATCCATGAGATTCTTATAATAACTCCTCTTTTCATTCAGGTGGTTCAAATGAGTTTCTGTTACTTGTCACCAATGAGATTTGTTAAAATAAAAATTGTTATAAGACACTTGCTAAATTTGCTAAATCCCTGTTAGATGGTTCAAGGTTACAGCTTTTAACTGTTCCCAGGATGTTAACTGAATTCCACACTGAGGCTTTGGTCAACAGTTAGGCATCTAATAAGTGACTGCAGCTTTTCTTGGTGAAAGGGAATCAGATCCATCTTTCAGATCTTGGACTGGAATTTTAATAGCTAGAACCATTAGCATTCAGCTTTTCTGTGGTGAATTTCACAAAGTATGTGATTAGATTTTTAGACTATGATCTTTTCACTCTAGGGAAGATTATTTACATTAAATCAAATGTACATGATCCCAGTCCAATTATTCTAAACCAAAACATTTTTCTGGCAACAATGTCTTTTTTTTTTTTTTCTTTTTATCAATACTTGGGATTGAATCCAGGGCCTCATGCATTCTCTACCACTGAGCTACATCCTACCCTGCAGCAATGCCTTTGTAGTTGATTTGTGAGTGTTGGTGCTTACTTTTGTTATAGCATATGATTTCCAGTTTTATGATTGCAAAAATGTTTGGAGCTTGGATTTTGGTGATAATAGATAGCTGAGTCTTGGGGAATCCCAGAAATTAGTACTTCTGAAGTATTCTAGGGAAGGTAAAGTGACCATTCAATGTGAAGGCAAATCATTCACTATAGTGTAGACTCTAAAAAAGTGTGGGTGGCTAGTTCTTTGTTTTATGAGACTACTGTTATATTTTCTATATTAGTTTTCAAAATTTCCAACAGCAAAACAGGGCTGCTTATTGTAGGTCAGGTAAACAGGCCACAAATGTCCTCTCCACAGGGAAAAAATGAAGGTTGTTAGTTCTTAGCATTCCAGACTTAAAATACCGGTCTGTGGAAGGAAGCTTATGGAAGCTGGCATTCCTTTGGGATTCAAGAGTCAATATCATTTAGAAAGAAGGAGTGATGGAATGCATAGCTTCCTTCTCTTGCCTTACTTTGGCAAGCCCAACCTCTACTAAGTAAAATTTCAAGTGTTCTGGTGGGAAGGGGGTGTAAGATTTTGACATACCTTTGACAACAACATGAGCAAGGGAGCAAACTCAGCGTTTAGGTGCGTTACTCACTCACTGGGATGATGTATTTGGAGAAACCGAGAAAGTCTCCCTTATCCCAAAATACCTTCCTCACCAGCAATGTACATGTAGCTCCAGAATTAGAGATTCAACTTTGGCTTAAAGAATTGCTCCATTAAGACATAATGATGAAATTAATATCGAGCTAACCCAGTCACTCTCAAAAAATGTCACTTGAAGACTGTGTATCAGAATTGGAGACTCTTTCAGACTAAATGCTTCATCTTGCTTACATTTCCAGTATAATCCCCACTGCTCCCCACCTGCTTTTCAGCTATTCCATGTGTTGGTTCAGGTGTGCTGGATGTTTGGGACAATTAGTTTGAGAACTACTGATGTCCCCCTCAGTGTGACTTTCTAGAATTACTTTGTTCAGTTACAGCTAGATAAAATTAGAATGTTGCAAAACTGAACATTTGGATGGGGAAGGTTCAGATAGGGAGGAAGAAGGTACAGTTTTGACACTACAAGAGTTTTAAAGATATGTCAAGGTGGGCAGGCATGGAGAATCCATGCACGGGGCACCTGGCATAATGCCCAGCATCAAGAGGGTGAGAGGGACTGAGAAAGTGGAGACTTCAAAGATCTAAAGATAAATTTAGGGTATTTTACAATTATACATGAGGCTCTTTCCTGCTTTTAGCTGAATGAAAGGATGAGACCATTAGTATGCTGGGGTGTTATTTTCCTTCCTAGATGCTTATGCTATGGTGATCACCACTACAGGGAAGCTCGGCTCCCACAGACAACAAGTTTTGCTATTTCCTAATTGAATTCGGCCATGTGAACCACATTGCATTTCTCAGCACCCTTTCCTGAATCTGCGCACACTGCTGCTGATACTGAGTGTGGGGAACCTGGGCTTGTGACAGCAGTGGATCTGGGAAGTTTCTGTAATGCAGGCTCCAGGACTGGTCTTGGGAGGCTAGTGCGACTCCATAGATGGTTCTACCTTGAAGGTATATATTTTCTGAAGCAAGACTTCGAAAGAAGCGAAAGAAACACCAGAAGTCAGTACTTCTGAAGTATTCATGATTGAGAGCATCCCAAGGTCATTAACAACAGATATTTAAACAGGCTCTGAATGGCTTCTAAGCGAATAGAAGCTAACAACTAGCTCCCTCCAACGGTTCTAATTTTGGCTGCTCATCAGAGTCAGCTGTGAGGCTTGCTGACAAGAAGGTGTAAAGGGAAGAAATGCTTACAGTGAACTAATATATAAAGGCCTATAAATATAAAAAAGGAAGGGTTCCCCTTCTCTCCTGCACTTCCAAATTGTTTGATCCATAGAGATAACTACTTACATTTCCCTTAGAAATCTTCTGTTGGTAGGTGAGCAGAGCAAGCAGAGAGGTAGCTACATAGAGATAAATGCGTTTCAGCTCATTGTGCTAGCATGCCCTCCTGCATATTTATTTTATCTTATAGTCTCAACTGAGGGATGTCATACGACTGTAACGATCTTTTCGCATTGGAGATGTGTAGGAGAGATATAGGAATATAGGTCAGGGCTGGGGATATAGCTCAGTCGTGCAAGCGCCTGCCTAGCAAGCGCCAGGTCCTCAGTTCCATTCCCCAGTACAAAAAAAAAAAAAAAGAAATACAGGTCATTGGTTGTCAAACATTACCTGGGATCCTATTAAAACAAAGAGTTTATTGGGTACACCTTCCCCACTCTACCCACTGCTTCTGATTCAGAAACTTCTCAAAGGAGCTTTTCATAAGGAATAAACTTTTTATTGTACACATACGTGCAGAAAGGCAGCATGATGATGCTGTATAAGTGAATGGAAACTGCACTGTGCTGTGCAACTCTTCATTTCCCCATGGTGGGACCCATGACACATTCCCTACAACGTGCCTGTTCTGACACATTCTTTTTTGTACAGTTGGTTCTAAGTAAGGAGGGTGCGGAAGTGGAGGGGAGTTTTCCCACTTCCTCCTTGGCGGTGCTTCCAGCCTCTTTCAGTGTCCTTCTGCAGTCCTTTGTAGTTGCTTCATGTGATTAGCATTTTACTGCCTGGTTCTTCTTAACCGTCTTCCTCCTCCCTACCAACCTCTTTCTCACTTGAAAAGAGCATTCTTAAAATGTGCTGTCCCTCAGGCCCCCAAGAAATGAACTTAGAGAGTTGTTAGGGAGACTGCTTCCTAGGCTGTTTCAGTCCTGAGGGATTAAATGGGATAACCTCCCTGAAAAGGAAACCACACTTAATAGCTCTAGATGGGACTGCTCTTAATTGGGTCACCCTGAGCTGCTGTACACTCTCCTTGTTTCAAGTGAATGTGGCAGTTTGGGCCAGAAAGAGTCATCAGCAAGATAGTTTGAATGTCATTGTCTTCCAGAGATGAACCAACACTTTCTAATGTAAGCAGAAGAAGGAAATATGTGAAAGATTGTCTGACATTTGGTTCCAAAACTTGAACATCTGGGAAAACTGACATCCTCTCATTCTCTCAATGAGAAATTTATGAAACACAGTTCTTCACAACAGAGACCCCATCCGTGTTCTACCTACATTGTTTTACCTGAATTAGAGATCTCAGATGGAAAGAGTTTAAAGAAACAAAAACGAGCTGACTCTGACTTGCAATGATCATCTTCCCATTGCCAGCGTCACTTGCAGGGTTGTTGTTCGGGTTCAACAATATCTTCACAGAAGAGCTTGTCACAGTACTTACAATATAGTAAATACTTAACACATTCTAATGTCTTTGCTAGTTTTTATCCTGAAATGGAGGCTGTCTCTGTTAATAGCTGACATAAAATCTCTGGGAAGTGTCTTAAAATATGTGGACCAAATTTTAACTACAGCAAAACTTCTAGAAGCAGCTTTTCCTAAATCTCTCTGACTTGGAAATGATACTAACTTTTAATAGCTTGTTCTCTCTGTCTTCAAAAAGGGAAATGGATTTTGCCGGCATTGTAAGTCTTTATTATTAATAGTCATTGCTTAAAGATTTCCCTCCGGCTAAATTGCTGACTCAATACTTCTTGTTTTAGAAAAAGGAAGTAGCAGAAAGGCACCTGTTAATAAGCCTAAAGTAACAGAACCAGTGCATGCGAGTGTGTGTGTGTGTGTGTGTGTGTGTGTATGTGTGTGTGTTAAATTATACCCGTAGGGTGGCTATAAAACCCATTATATAGAAAGATGAGCTTCACTGTGTATCAATTTTTCTGAAATTTTAAAAATTGTCCCTTAATTATTTTATTTTCTTCCTTAAGAAACATGCAGTGAATGAATGAGTCATTACTGTAATTGAATGATTTATATCCCTTAGGTTTCCTGATAGTCAAAAATCATTAAATTGCATCACTCTTCAATATAGTTAAAAAGTGCTTCTGTGCTAGGTAGTTATATAGTGAAGAGATTAAAGACCATATTTCATTCTAATTCAAACTGTGTCTGCAAACATTCTTTTCTAATACAGCATGACAAAGGGTGTGGCCATAAAGAAAAGTTTCAAACAACATGAGTTTCTTCATTCTTTTATTCATTTAATCAAGCATTCTATTAAAATAAGCTTGGTCGGGGCCTCCCATGTCCAGAGCTTTGTGCTAGGGTGTAGGAATACAATCCTGGGAAAAGCAGACATAAGCAAGGGTTGCACCAGGGTCGTTTTCAGTAGAGGTGAGCACAGAGAGCTGTGGGCCAGGAGACAGAAATGACTAATTGCCTGTGGTCAAGAAAGGCTCAAACAGAGGGACTGACTCGGTCAAAACCACACACTTTGTGGTGCGACACTGACCAGCTTCCTGTGTTTTGTTTTCTGACTACTGATCCAGCTTTGGTTTCTGATCATTTCCTCTGATTGGTAAGCCCACCAGCAGATCACCCTCTACTCATGTCTGTTCCTAGGATCTAGACAGGGTTATGTGTTTGGCACAAAACTGGTACCCAGTTTTAAACAGAAATAACTAGGGCTGTTGGCTTCAATAAACTACCAGTTTCATTTCCCTGTGTATAGAATAGGGCCTGTCTTTCTCTATTAGCTCCAAATTTTCCCTCAATTTTAATATCAGTAGTAAATTTTTTGTTGGAGTTTTTGGTTCTCTACTTCTACCCAGAGTCCTGTGCCTAACTGGTGATTCTGAGTACCTGATCCTCTTTTATTTCCTAGTAACTGCCACAGTACTGCAGCCCTTTTAGTGCCCTGGGGTTGTGGGTTTATATTTTAAAATGTGAAGTCAGTTCTAGGAATATCTTTGTAATTTCCAATGATCCTCCAATTGCTTCCAAATCAAAGAATATACTGGTTTCTCTAAAATGATGATAAAAGGACATCTCAAATGTTAGACTGGTAGTGCTAGACTATGAGAAATTGCTTAGATGGGGTCTAAAGGAATGCTGAAACCAATTACATTACTTTACTAGCTAATCCCTCATGAGCTCTTGATAAGAGCAGCAGCAGTCCTGCTGAACACCAACCTAGCCTGGTAATGGGACCCTCCGCTTAATAGAAGATCAACAGCAAATGTCAGGGTAATGGGAATTAAGTTTTATAAGTGAGTAAAAATAACCTCTTGTGTGTTCAAGGTTTTTCTGAATATACACACTATGTCATAAAAACCTGATTCTAGAGTCTTGTTTTCAACCATTGTTCTGTGTTGTTTTTTTGACAGCCTTGGGCAATCTGGCCACATCTGGAGTTTTCACTACCCAGTTCCTTAAATGGACCTACCCCAAACTTGGATTTTTATCAACCTTTTGTTTGCTGTAACAAGTTTGTCAATCTTTGATATTTGAGTTATTGTGCATATAGGATAAACTGAGGTGAAGTGTTTGGATGATTTATTTCATAAATGATCGTAGAATATTGTCAGAGAAGGCGTAAAGAGCTTAGTCTTCTATTATTTTTGCAATATTTTATTTTATTGTTTTTAGTAGTTATAGAGTATTATTAAATGCCGGAGACAAATGGAATAGTATAAAGTAAACTGAAGTGTGCTGATGTAAATGACAGACTCCACAGTTTAGTGAGGTGTTAACTACTTCTGTCCTGCTTTCAGTGTGCCTGCCAGTGACATAAGTAATGATCTAAAAAGGCCACACAGTTTTGCAACATTTGTTTGCTATCAGCATGTTAGAGGAAGTAAAGAAGTTGGGATTGTTTGTCTTTCTGAAATGTGTTGGGGTAGTTTGATATTCTATCAACACAAGAATTTTTATTTTGAAAACCAGGAAGTTGTTTCAAGGACTCTGTGGGGGCATTTCACAGGCTTCCTTATCAGGGAGGCACATAATTTTTTTTCTAAGACTATTACTAATCTTTGGAAGAGGAACTTCATTATCTAAGAGCTTTTAGCAAATAATTTCAGATGACAGTGTCTATCAGGGATAAAACCAAATCTCTCCTTTCTAAAATTGTGAAAGTGATAGAAATCTTGGTAAAATTACCACTCTGTTGGGGTTTATGATCAGTAGAAGCAGTCTAGTCCTTCCAGCTATTATTTGAGGACATTTCTTGATATGGGAAAGATAAGCTTTCTGGTGGCCATTGGGATAGCTATTGGCCTTGGCGATGCTTGTTAAGAAGAAATAATCATACACACACACACACACACACACACACACACACACACACGTGTTTCCTTCCAACATGGTGTGAAGTTGCAGGGAATGAGTTTTTGTAGCATTGAAAATGATAACATGATGTAAGTATTGTTAGATCTGCTTCACTTTTGCAACCTCAGAAAATATGAAGACACTAGACAATATCTCATTCAGCCTTGCTCCACTGGCTTTAGTTTTTCCCCTGAATATCTGACCATCTAGTTAGTCCTTGAACACTTCTATTGAAGAGGAAATCACCACTTGATAATAAGATAGTTCATTCTCGTGTTGAGAGCCTTTGTTGTTGCTCATCTAGTCTATTTAGTAAATCCCAACCTTCAGTTATATCTGTGCTTGATGATACTTTTAGGGGAGCTCAGTTTTCCTCCACTTTTCTTGTAGTTTTAAGCACCAACTTCTGGATTTAAAATATGCAACCAAATACCACAAAAATGGTCTTAACTGTAGTAATAGAAAATAGGCCAGGTTATGGTTCTGTGTACTGAACAACTCTTAACATCGCAGTAGTCCGTTTCTGATGGCCATCCTGGGTTGTCTGGGAACCCCCTGCTGTAGCTGTGGTGCTGGCCTTGGTACCCAGGCAGGGAAAAGTTCATGCTGAGGTGTGCCCTCTGGAATAAATGAGGGACACACCTGAATTCTGCTCGGTTTGTTTGTCCAATGTAAATCATACAACCAAGACTAAATTCAATAGGGCAAAAAATGTGTTTCTCTCATGTGTGTGTAGAGGGCAAGGTATTTGTAAATAGCATGTCATAGTTAGTTTTTTTGTTGATGAGGTAAAATATCAGGCACCTAGAAGTTAAAGGAGGAAAGGTTCATCAGCTCCCAGTTTGTAGAGATTTCAGTCTATAGTCAGCTGGAACTCAGGCAGGGAGGAATGGCAGAGGAGAAACTGTCCATGGGGGGGGGCAGGCAGGAAGCAGCAACTTGCCCTCCATCTTCCACTTTATATCCTATCCAGGCTAGAAGCCTATTGGTTCGTGCTACTCACACGCAGGGTAAGGCTTCCTACTATCCTCCCTGTAAACAATGCTAAGTAAATCCATAGATGAATTCAGTTATCACACCACTCGCCCACATTCACACATGCTAGACGAGTCCCTCCAAAAAATCCCCAGCTGTGACTATATGAGGCTTTGGGGGACATCTAGATACCAGATATAACATAGTTCTATATACACTACATCTACCTACAATAAAGATTATCAGAAATATCAGAGTGTTATGAATATATCTATAGCAAAGATTCTTCCTACTTTTGTGGCAAAACATTTTCTGGTGTGAGATACTGTACCAACAGAAATGAATAATAGTCACTTTAAAACAGAATTTTCCATTGTCTTGGTTACTTTTCTTTCATTGCTGAGACAAAATACCCAACACCCAAAATGAAGAAAGGAAAGGTTTATTTAGCTTACAGTTTGTGGAGGTTTCAGTCCATACTTGGCTGCTTCAGAGGCAGAGTGGCACATGGCAGAGGGCAAACTTCATGGCAGCAGAGTACAGCAAAAACAACTAGAGCAAAAGGGACGCATGGCTGCCAGCAGCCTCTTCTCTTCCCTTACATTGTAAACAGCCTACTCCCACCCAGGGGTCATGTAGCTCTCACACAATCTCCATGCCTTCCTTTTCCACAGGCTCAGGATGTATACAAAGTAAGCACTCTGGCTTCCTGCTGAATCACTGAGTTAAACCTCCAGATTCCCCAAGTTGACACAATGTATCAACCATAACATTCATTTACTGTTAATTTCACCTTCTTTATTTCAGGATAGTGCTGCATTCCATATCAGGTGTCCCATTCAATATGCCATCATTATAACCAATAAATTTCTGATGGATTAATGTAAATTAGGGGAGACTTTGATTGTGGAATTCTGTAATGAACAGGATTTATTATCAAATAATAAATCCATATTTTTTGGTATTATAGTTCATCTGATCATTAGTGTAAAGGACTATAATTCAGCTCAAATTGTGCATTTTATAGAAAACATGATTATTTCATTTTTAATTTGCATATAATAATTTAAGCGATGTAATGTAAAATGGGCTTATTGCTTTTCTTTCATTGCTTGGAATTTTAATGGCTGTAGTACCACAATGTGTATACATACTTCCAAAAACATGAGAAAAGTAATCTAACTAAATGTAGAATAAAACCTGTGACTTGAGTCCAGTGAGAAAGGAATTTTAATAAGAAGGTAGGTTTTTCAAGGAAATGACAACAGTGGGAATGATTTTAAAAGAAGTGAAGATTCATGTGATGTTTTGAGAACTCATGTGAGAAGTAGAATTGGCATACTCTGCTTTGCATTCTGGGTGTCAGGGAGTCAGTAGCACCTTAAAAATAACTTCAAACAGGATAAAGGATGGGAGGAGAAAATAAACACTGTTAACAAAATAGTTTATTAAGGAAGGAAGTAAAATGAAACACACCGAACCAGTCATGCGTAGAATAAATATAGAAAAGCACACTTCCTAGGACGTGCTTTTCACTAGGAAAAACCCCAACCCAGATACACTGAAAGAAATTCAAGGACAGAAACAATAGCTAAGTAGACCGTGATATTTTCTATTGCTCAAAAAGCAGAACCTCAGATAGGAGGATAAAGGTTGAAAAACAGAACTGAACATTATATGGGGGAAAAACTACTTTGGCTAATATATGTATATATGGCAGTAGATCAGGTTCTTAAAATCCCTGTGTGGTATGGGAAGGTCAGCCATACATTCTAAAGTGGTATACGGAGAAATTTTAGAGTGTATTACAAAAGGAATTAGTTCATGAACAACCTAAATGTTTTAGAAACAGCATTTACTGCCTGGCAAGTGTAAGGTCCTAAGTTCAATTCCTGGTACCACTAAAAAAAAAAAAAACCCACTCACACATATAAAGGAACCTTGCAGAAATACAACATTTATTTAAGTAAATTCTGAGTTACTTTCTTTGGGAAAGGTACAGACATCATTTAAACAATGGAGTTAAAAAGTTTTACAATTGTTTGTGTAATATTTTAAACAGATCTCAGTTCTCGTATTCATTTAGGTCAGGGTCAGCAAACCATCTCTGGAAAGGGACAAACAGTAAATATTTTAGCCTGGGTAGGCCCTATGGTCTTTGCAGCAGTCACTTAAATGTGCCATTTTAGCAAGAAAACAGTTATAGACAATAACTGAATGGCAGGTCCTAATAAAACTTTTTTTTTTTTTTTTTACAAAAGCAGGTGGGAGGCTGCATTCAACTCTTTTTTTTTCAAGCTCATGAGTTCCGCATTTGTCTGTGAGAGAGTGATCACTTAGTATTGAGTAGAACACTCCTACTCCAAAGCCATTTCCCAAAGGAAATGTATTACCACCTGCTCAACTACTTCTTCCTGTACTTACAAGTACTGGCATGAGAGCACCTCTTCTCTTTTTCTGAAGGTCCCTTAAGTATTAGTTTCCTAAAGCTCTCCTTATAATCCTTGTAACATCATGTGTTTGTTATGAAAATATACTTAAAAACCTGGGTGATATTATTAATGATCAAAAACATAAAACCTTGTAAAATCTGAGCAGTGAAGAGAAAAGCCTCAAGAAATGAGCTGGGTAAGCATCTAAAATTTGGCGAATAGAGATATATTTAAAAACATTTCTACTTTCTTTCTTCTGTTATAACTAGTTTGATTAAGCTTGAGCCAGTCCCTTAAATCATACTGATAAGTACATGTGTGACATTTATGTTTTTAGATATGGCAGCATTGAAAATTTTCCTAGAAGGCTTCTAGTCAAAAATGTTTTAAGGAAATATAATATAGAAGAAGCACATTTACAAAATAATAAGTAAAGGGGATGTTTATTCACTTAATAAGAACATTCTTCCTTTGCAAAATAACTTCCGAAAGGGTTTCTATAAAGTAATGTCCTTTTCCTATCCCTCCCTGATAACAGTATTTGTTTACAGATAATTTCTTACTAAATGACAGAGGAGGAAGCTGGGTAGAAAAAAATCTGGCTAAATTGTTCTAAAAGTCAGTTGTAGATCAACCTAATAAAAGCCCTTAAAGCAATAATGCAATTAAAAGGAAACAATATTGGTCTTATGCCTTTCAGAAGCACAATTATGGTATGAATAAAGATACACTGGTATTTTCAATTCTCTGCCTTCATTCCAGTTTCTCTGGCCCCTTCATTTAGCCATCTGTGCTATTTTGTGTGCTTGTCCTGTGGGAAAGGAAAATAATAAATATCTTGCATGTTAGCCCTGCTGGGAAGTCTACTGTTCAGCGACAGGAAGTGTTCATTTTTAGACCATCACATCTCTACAAGACAAAGAATGGACAAAATAAGATGTGTTATTCAAGTTGACTGACCCTGTATCCTGTAATTTTCTTTGACCACTAGAACTATGTAGAAAGCTTCATCTTTGAAGACTTTGAAAAATTTATTGCCAAAGATTGTTTCATTTCATTATTATTTTTTCCACTCCAAGAACTATTTTTAGGAAATCAGCATTAGTTTTAAAAATAAACCAAGTAACTACTTAATGAAAACAGTGTTATTTTCATTCTTTTTGTTTTACCTATGTTTGCTTAGCAGATCTCTATCTGTAATGAACAATGAATTTTGAAAAAATAAGTGATTTAAAAATGGGTTAAAAGGGACTGTGAGCACAGCTAAGGGTTAAAGCACTTGCATAGTAAGTGCAAGCCCCTGGGTTTGACGGCTGGTGCTGCAAAACAAAAACAAAACAAAACAAACAGCAGTGAGGTGAGGACTGGGGATGTAGCTCAGTAGCACAAACGCGGGGCTGGCAAAGGCAATGTCCTGAGTTTGAGTCCCAGTACCAAAAAAAAAAAAAAGTATAAAATTTTTAAATGGGGTGAAAGGAAAATAACTAAAAGATAAAACACTTTAAAATGAAAGGAAAAAATATTCTCCTAGGTACCTGCATTTCTCTCCCAGACTTCTAGGTAACCAAGTTTCTCCGGGTGAAAAGATTGGCAGTATATATTTGGTTCTTGGTGCCTGCAGCTTTGAGGCCATCTTACTTACATAATGATGAGGCAAAAGGAAGAAAAACAGGGAATTACGGAAAAGTTATCCATCTGATGCCTTTTATACTTGACAAATCTATAAATTTTAAAAGATCACTTTTATTTTAAAAGTGCCAGAGTTACACAGCATAAGATCTTGGATCCTATTAAAAAGCTGTACAATGAAAGAAGCTGGAGACACTCTTGAAATAGGGAGAAAAGTCACTGGCAGCTGCTGGTTGATGGGGTAAAAATTTCAAAAATGATAATACTGGTTAAACAACATGCTTAATGTCATTCTCTTCCATTTCTCCTTTTTTCTCTTGGCATTGGGAATCAAACTCAGGACTTCTTGTTTGCCAGACAGGCACTGTGCCACTGAGCTATATCCCTTGGCCCATCTTGCTTGTCTTCTATCTTCAACTTCTTCCTCTGTACTGATTTCTTCTCAATCTGTAAGCACATTCAGGCCTCTCCCCACCTAAGAAAATGCCCTCCCTAAACTACCAGCCATCTATTTTTTTTTTCTTCTGAGCTAAGGAGGAATAGCCTTTCTTCAGTGTGTACTACTCTATCTCCTCAACTCACCGCACTTGTCTTTCTAGTCCCTAGCGTAAGGGTTCCTGTCTGAGCTTGCTAAATCTGGTAGGTTCTTTCAGTCCCTTCTTCTGTTAATACAGAGGCACATATTGCCCTTTATTTTCAAATAAATGATCACATTGTCTGAACTGATTCATTAGTTGCATGTGCATGTCTGTGTCTTTCAGTAGAATGTGTGTTTTGGGAGGGCTGAGATGATATTTAAATGGAAATTTTAAGATGACCACAGTGAGCCGAGCATGGTGCTACGTACCCTGTAGCCTCAGCAGTTCAGTAGACTGAGGCAGGAAGATTGCAGGTTTGAACCCAGCACGGGCCATTTAGGAACCTGAGACACTGTCTCAGAATAAAAATTACAAAAGGAGCTGGGGCTATAGCACCATGTTGAAGGCGCTGGTTTAGTCCCCAGTACTATGAAAAGAAAAAGACCACAATACCTGGCTGACTTACGTTCTTGAAAAATGTTTGCGACATAAATAGATTCCTCCTCATTGGACAGTAGTGATTTTGCAGGAATGTGGGAGTAACAAGACACTCACATAGTCTTTCAGTATTGGTGTTTTGTTTAAATGATGTGGCTTATCTTTCCACATGGTTTGGGTTTCAAGGGCTCATTTCCTGTTTCTTTTAAATGGTTTCTTGCTCTGAAATTGTTTTGCTCTGAAATCCCCCTGAAAGTTCTGTCCCTTTCTCTCAAGGAGGACTCAGCCTTCAGGGACCTCCCAGTCAAGTCTGCTGGTGATGCAGGACCTTGCAGTGTTTGCTTAGCTGCCTGGGTGGTTCCCCATTTGCGGGCAGAAGAAGCATCTACATGAAAACCCTGGGGAACCCAAACGTGGCCTCCACGGCCAGGCAGCTGGGGCTGGTTCAAGTATGACATGGCTGGGACCTTCTGCAAGGGCAGCTGCTACACAGCTTTCCCAGCGAACACCCTCATTGTATGTGTCTTTTCTGCTACTTATTTTTTTTAAGATAATATGATCCCAAATAACCACATTCTCAAATTTTGAAAAATTAAATTAAAGATCAGTCATTCCTTTTTGTAAGCATTTTTTAAAAACTTGGCTGCCACTGTAGTATCCACTTGTCTTGGTCACTGGATCATAAGCTTTTATTCCATGTACACGAACATATGTATGTGTATTTCTACAGCTGTCTGCTATGTCATCCCATAATCATAGTTCTAAACCAGGCCACTTTTATGCTACATTTTCTTAATGGGGTAATCTCAAGGTATAGATACACAATTCTGAACAGGGTCCTTGAAACATTCGGTTCCACTGTTGGCCATGATGCATTTGGGAGAGAAATCTCATGATACCAGGTAAGCAGACTATTCCCTGCACTTGGTCTTCCCTACTATGTGGGTCAGGTTGTTCTTCTAGAGCAAAGAAAAAAAAAATTACTGAATATCTTTTAGCCTGGAGACACAATTAGGTATACATGAAAAGTTTATGGCCCCAAATAGTGATTTTAGTGCTTTAAAAATATTTATAATAAAAAGTAGTAACAACCTAAAATCCGTAAGTCATCATAGTGTTCTTCATGTTGCTATAACAAAATATCTGAGGCTAGGAACTTTATATGTAAAAAGGTTTATTTGGCTCATAAGTCTGGGATGTGAGAGGCCCAAATGGCATGGCATGAGCATCCTCTCCAGGCTCCCAGATATGTCACAATATGGCAGCAAAAGGGAAATAGAAATGGCTGTGTGCGGACAGACCAAGTATGTAGGGTAGCCTGATTTAGAACAACTTGCTCTCTTGAGGACCAACTCTCCTGGAAGACCCCACCCACTCCTTCAGACCAACAGAAATCTGTTCATGAGCCGGGAGCCCCCAGGATCTTGCAGTAAGTCCCACCTCCTAAAAACTCTGCCAACTTAAGCTTGTTATCTTGGGGAACCACTTTCTAAGAAATGAACCTTTGGAGGCCAAAGCATATTCAAGCCATAGCTTCAACAATAGAAGAGCCAAATTAGAAGAGTAGGATTGGCTGATGGGCTGGGGAGGTAGCTCATTGGTTGAGCACTTTCCCGGCATGTGTGAGGCCCTGAGTTTGATCTCCAGCACTAAAAGTGGTGAAAAGAAGGAGGATAAGATAATTTGAGACTAAAGATAAACAAGTCAAAACAGAAAAGATTAGAATTTTTACATAGGTTAGTCAATGAGCAAAATACTGTCAAATTAGCTCCAGATGAGGTTTGAATTGTTCAGAAAACACCCAAACAAGGGCAAGTTCATTTGGAATGACTTGGAAACATTGAGGAAAGATCATTGCTGCATAGGCCCAATTCGGCAAATTTGAGGTGGGAAGGAGGTGTCAGTGATGTTCCCTGGCACGAAGGTATCTTTTCTATAGACCTGCTTTGTTTTATGGTCCACACTTGTTTTGCTGTTATTTTCTTATTTTCTCCTCCCTTCTATGACCTTGAACTTAAGTCTATCAAAAGAGAGCATTTTGCTTAAGTATTTTTATTTTTTAACTCCTTATGAGAAGGTGGAGTTTCTGAGAGGCAGAACAACTTTTTGGTGCAACTAGAAGCTATTGTTGGATTGTTTTCATGAAATTACTCCTGAGATTACAGATGTTCTGCATTAAAGCTGTTACGAAGTCTCTTGGACCAGCTAAAATTTGAAGTCATACAAAAGGATTGGTAATCGCTATCCTATAGAGAGGAATAACAGTGTCTATTGAGCATGATGGTCATTGTTAGTGCTGGTTACATGAGTCCTCTGTGCTCTAGATGCAGGGCAAGATCACACTTCCTGGATTTGCAGTAGCTGGGGTGTTAGTTGGGAGGTACAATAGGGCTGGCTGATGTGTTATGAGGAAAAGCGTCATTTCCAGGCTAGGTGTTTCATTGCCGGTATGAATACCTTCCAATGCTTTTGTTGTCGTCCTGTCATGATAACTAGCAAGGTTTGAGATGACAGTCACAGTGCCATGTGAAGAGACAAGGGCCAGGCTTCTGGCTAATGTGGGGTAGACATATAATGTTGTAAAAAAGAGTTTGTTTTTAACCAACAGCATAATGTAGTCCATAGTAAATACTATGTTGAATATTTATACAGACTGTGTCATTTAATCTTCACAAGAACCTAACAAGGCAGATACTCTTTTTTTTTCCATAAAAAGATGATTAAACTGAGATTCATAGTGCTTAAATAATTATTTTCCCCAAGTCTCATGTCTTGGATGTGGCAGATCTAAACTTGAACGCAAGTTTTGTTTGACACAGAAATCCGAGACATTGTTATTGTCTGTAACACATGGCTTAGAAGAACAAAATCATAAGGCAGCTAAAATAAGTACTTTGCATTTTAAAAGGAGAGTTTCTGTGTTAAATGAACACATCCCACGGCCTTCATTCTTTCCAGACAAATAGGATGTGGTGACTTCTCACCCCTGTGGCTCTCAGGAAGGCCGCTTTTCTGAAGCACAAAGATCTGTGTCTGGTAAGAACTTCCTGGCCAAGTTTTGCAGAGGAGTTCTGCAGAGTATGACCCTGTGCTTTTTTCTGAGACAGGGTCTTGCCGTGTAGGTCAGGCTGGCCTTGAACTTACTGGGTACCCAGGTTTACCTTGAATTCACTGTGACCCTCCTGCCTCAGCCTTCTGAGTACTAGGATTACAACCAGGCCCTACCATACCCATCTGACCCCATGCTTTTTTGTATCAAGTTTCGGTAAAGCATTTTGTGGCTCAGGAATCAGACTGCCTGTTGAGTAGTCTGTGTGATCTTGGTAAAGTTACCTTTAACCTATCTCTCAGTTTTGGTTTATTTTTCTGTAAAATGGGAATAGTAATAGTATCCAGCTCTGGGCTATTGTGAGGATTAAGTAAAGTAACATGTATAAAGTACTTAGACTAACACCTAGCATGCGGTAGGTTTGCTGGCCTCTCATCCATCTGCCTCTGTACCTGCAGCAGTGACCTGCGCAAAGTAACCCTATCTGCATTTGGAGTTTCTGAAGGTTTTTTCCCTGCAAGAGGAAAGGAGTCTTACAGTGGGGACTAGCCAGCTTTTATTTTGTTGAGTAACCACATCAAGGATGCAGTGCTTCACTTAGAGGAAAAAGGTCAGCTACGCTCAGAAGGAAGGAAGTAGGGGAAACGCAGGGAGCATTCTCTGGAGAGACACTTGGAGATTCTCTTCCAGTCTTCCTGCCAGACCTGGTTCCCACCCCTTTCCCCACCCACTCACAAGGAGGCCTCTTCTAACACACAGGCAGAAAATAAAACAAGAATTTCTCCGGGTGCTTTTCTTTGTGAAAAGGATGGTTAAGTTTGCGTTTGAGGACAGTTTTTAACCAGCTTCCTTCTGAGGGTGGACAAGTCATTTCCTCCCTCAGTTTTTATCTCCTGCTTATCTGGAAAGTGAACAGATGCGGCCGAGTCTCCCTGGCTCTGGTGCTCTTTGATTCTGCCATTCCCTGTTTAATCCCCACCGGAGGAATGTGGATCTGGAGCCTGTCCTGCTTTGGGCTGTGCTTTCGGAGCCAAGCTCCCAAGGCTCCTGGGGGCGCGAAGGGCTCACCCCAGCCCTTGCGTAGGGCAGGGAACCCTTCTGTGGCAGTAACTCGTTGTGGGTCTGATTTGCAGAGTCTGAGGGACACGAAGTCTGCGACAACGGTCACTGAACAAGTGAATTTTCTTTCCTTTTTCCCTTCCCCAGGACTGAAGAGAGGAAGAAAAAACTGTCCTTTGTTGTGAAGCCATAGTCCCCAACCTTAACCGAGAGGAATGTTTAAATTCTGGAGAACGTTATGGATCAGCCTTGCAATCACGCAGTCACACAAAGGACAGGGTGCAAACTTTTCAAGGCCATGCACTGAGGCGACACAAAAGTCAGGAAGTGACCCTTTCGTGGGGGTGGGGATGGGGGAGCAGGCCAAGGCGGCCGAGGAGAAACAAAGTCCTCTCACAACTGGGGAAACTTTGGGCCGTACCATCGGCGGGGCAGCCGGGGAGGAGAGCGCCGTGCAAATGCACATCCTCGCGCCTGACGCGCCGCGAGCCCGCTGAGGATTCCCCGCTGAAAAGACTCAGTGTCTGCTGCTCCCCAGCCCAGGGAAGAAAGCGCGTTTCAGCCGATCTGCGTGCCGGAGCTTGCAGCAAAAGCGGCCCGGGTCGCCCCGGCCGGCCCGGCGCCCTGAATCGCAGCCCTGTGCGCCCGGCCGGCCGAGGGTGGCGTGCGGGACAGCCCAGCTGCGGCGCGCGGCGGGAGGCAGCGTCCCCGGGGATGAATGGGGCTTTGTGCGCCGCGCGCCCCGCTCCGGCGGCCGGCCAGACAAGGGCCGCAGTGTGCCCGGGCATGGAAACGAGCCCGGGGCGCTCCCGCCCGCCCGGGAGCCTCGCGAGGCCGCGCGCGCCGCGAACCGGGGAGAAGCGCCCCGGGGAGCAGTTCAAGGGCTTTTCACTGCGGGCGGGAGGAGCGACGGCCCGGGACGCCCTTCGGTTTTTCTCTCTTGTTTTCCGGGCGCGCAGGGTGTTTGAGCACCCTTGCGTGGCGGGTTACTGAGAGACCAGACGCGAACGGGAGCTCCGTCTCTCACAGCCGCCCTGCAACGTCGGAAACGCGGGCTCAGAACCATGAGCGTTCCCGCAGGGCGGATCCCACTGCCAGCGTTTGCCAGGCCGGCCCGCGCGCGGCTCGCGTTCCCGCCCTGAAAGGCGCTTTGGTGCGCCTGCGGCCCACCTGCCCTGCTGGAAAGGGTTAGGCGGGCACCCTGCGCTTGCAGCAGGAAGTTGTTTGTGAAGCTCCTGCTTAGCATTTTCCACTTCTTAGAGGCCAGGTTGCGCCGTGTCAGGGGGCCCGAAGAGGGGTCACAGTTAGACCTCTAAAGTGATGTCACCTTTGGACGTGGAAGGAGTGGGTGGGACTGGACATGGATTTTGAGAGTAGACTCCTTCTCTCGAAGTTGCTTACCTCCTCATTCTAGGCAACCGTGCGACTCTGGATAATCCACATAGCCTCTTGAGCCTGTTTTAGTGAATATCAGCAAACTAGTAGTGCTGGGTGCTTGTGAAATTCTAAGTTGGAGGTGGGCACTTTATATATGTGCCCACGTGGAAGACGTCTTCGACCGAAATCCCAGCAAATTACCATTTAAAATGAGACTACAGCGTCCTGTTTTGTTGACTTCACTGCATTTACAACTAGGACCACATGGCTAACGCCTGTCTCTGCACAGGCAGATGCCCCCTGGAGAACACAGTCGTGTCTTACATCTATGTCCGCTGTGCCCAGAGCCTTGCCTGGTGTTCTAAGTGCTTGGCAAATACAGGATGTGGTGCAAATATATGGTAAATGTTCAAATTTTAAAAACTACTACAAGGGCCAGGATACAGCTCAGAGACACAGTGTCTTGCTTGGCAAGTGCAAGGTCCCGAGTTCAATTCCCAGTACCAAAAATTTTTTTTAAAAAGTTTTTTAAAGTTCAAAAAATTAAAATTATTACAGTAAAAAGCGCATTGCCGTTCATCCCTCTCAAAATAGTGGTGCCTTGGCTCACAAAGTTGGTTCATTCCACGATTTTGGTCCCAAACAGAGTTGGATTAGAATGGAATCAAATTCAGTGGTTAGGTTCAATGTCGACCTTTTGGGGGAAATTGGATTGGTTCTTGTCCAGTTTGTTTTTCGGTCAGAATCACAAAGGGTGTTGAGTTCGTGAACCCGCACCCCGTGTACTTCCGCTTGCTTCCAACACTTGCCCGTCGTGTTTGCCACTTTCTGCAGCAGTTCTGGAAGTCCTCATTCGTGTCTTTACAATGTGTGATGAACAGGGTGTCCGCTGCTGCTGAGGGCCATTCAACGGAAATGCAGGCTTGGGAAAATGTTACAGCGCGTCTTCCCCTTCCGGGTTCACCGGTTACCAGTGTGACTTCTGGCTCTGCTCCAAAGTCAAAATGACCAGGAGAGGAAAGGTTTGGGGTGGATTTGGGACACTGAGGCAGCCAATGATGGCACAGCTAAAGGTACACATGAAAGGGCATTTACGGACCTGTTCCAGAAAGTGACAAGAGCAATGTGATAAGTGTGTTTGAAACCAGAGGAAGGATTTTGAGAAGATTATGCTAGTGCATTTTCACTGTAAAACTTTTTTAAAAGAAAATTTAAATATTCACCTTATTTTTTAAGTGACACCTTATCTATTGAGTGAATGGGACAGTAAGTCCAGGAATGCCTGCTCTCTTTCTCCCTTATAAATTTAAACGACACACAAGGCAAAAGTGGGTCCTGGGATCCTTGGCTAAGCAGAAGCCCAGAAGTTTGAAGGAAAAGGTCAGAAAACATTTTTGAGAGCACAAACATGCTTCAGATATTTCCTGACATGACCCAAAGGAGAGGAGTAGCTCACTCAGGTGAGTCATTCTGCCCAAGTGTGTGGGTGGGTAGGACTGGCAGAGGGGAGTCTCGATTTACATTGGTGAGGAGTGCACCTTGCCTGGCATCCAGGCTTCAAACATCCCAAAGAAATGGGACCGTCAGAGTAGTGTTCATGTGGGTCATTGTTTCTTATATGTTGCTCTAAATGTGTCTCCACGGTGCATGTTGTTTGGGGCCTAGTTTAGACTTCTATTTGCTTGTTTTTGTCTGAGGCTTGGAATGTAAGAATATTTTTCTCATTTAAAAAGAAGTACTCTTTCATATTCCAAACAGGAAGTGCACAAATATGAGATAGCAGAGAATGCTTTACTTTCAGTGTGCCTCCAGCTATCTGCAAGAAATATATCTAGGGAAATGTGTGCTCCTCTTCTGAGTTGCTCTTATACCTCAAACACACACAGACACGCTGAACAGGCATCAAGCAATATAAACTCCAGTTTAAAGATGCTTCCCCAGGGATCCTTCATTTGTATCTGGGGCTTTTTTTCTTTTCACGTGGCGCCTTCCAGTTGTCATTTTGTCTTACTGTGAACATTGTCCCTCAGAGCAAGACCCTTTGTCCATCTGCTCCACTCCTGTCTGTTTTACCCTGTGGACACAGCTGGCATGAAATTCTACAGGAGAGGGGATTCTGGGGTGCAATAAAGTTGTGTGACCGGGCAGAGCTGTCCCCTCCCTTTGCTCAGTAGTGAATTTTAGCTAAATCATTGACTATTTCTATTTCTTCTTTCTTAGTTTAAAAAGTTCTTACTATGTAGTTTAGGCTGGGCTCCAACTCATGATTCTCCTGCCTCAGCCTCCTGAGTGTTGGGATTTGAGATATATTTTTTATAGATTGTGCTTCATCCTCATTTCAGACTGGTCTTTAGCAAGCAACAGCTGGGGTCACTCTAACTGATTAGAGCAGATAATGACTGGTACAAAAGTTATCACTAGAGGAAGGAATGGAGAGTCCTTGACCAGTTATAAAGTCAAAACGCCCATGTGAACAATCATAAGTTTAGATTCACTTTTTTTTTAAAGGACTGTACCTGTTCATCTAGAGATAGTCATGATTTGGTAGCACTTTTGTCTTGAAAACCTAGACTTCCACATGCCTGGAGAGTGTAGGTGAGGGTGACATTTGTGGAGAAGGCATCTGCAGTGGGGAAAAGAGGAACTGCTATTTTGTCAGGTGAGTTAGGAAAGCACTTCAGAGAGATAAAGTTCTTTGTCCACAGTCACAAACTATGGAATTAGAAATGGATCTCTATTCTCCTGATCCCTATGATTGTCTTCAAGTTCTGTGGTGCTATGAATGTTAAGGAAGTTTATACGTAGGTCCCAAGGGACCTATGAACTGCGCTTCAGCCAGTTTGATAAAATCAGACAAGCTGTCTTACATATTGCTTGGCTGATTTTCGAAGGTATAAATTAGTGGCTCAACTCTTGTGTTTGGGGCAATAAAAGAGGAAAGGCAGTCTCATTCAGCCAGTCTTTGGCTCCTAAAAACCAAAACACATTGCTATTTACCCAATCTGGGCTTTTAAGTGCTGGGGTGGCCACTGTTGACTTAAATGAGTCCTCGCAGCTAGGCGGGGCCCTGTAGCGCTGTTAGTCATGTGAGGTTGCCAGGGCAACTTGATGTCTTATGAGCTGGAATGCTTCCCACAGTACAAGGCAGAGCCTACAAGAGCACATTACAACTTACAGTCATGTGGTTCAATAACATGTCATCTTTCTGTAATGGGGTTTTTATTTTTACTTTATTTTGTGGGACAGAAAGATCAGAAGCTGGAAATTAGCTGGGATGGAAAAAGAAAAGGAGAAACTGGGGTGGGGGCTCTTTCTGTTCCTTCTGTGCGCCTTGGTTAAACAGGGAGAACATCTGGCCCTGGAGCCGGTCTCTGCAGCGCAGCTTTCAATTACCCCTTCATTTGGTCTCAGGCTAAATTAGTGACTGGGAGCAGCTCAGATCTCCAGACTGACAGGCCCAGAGAGCTGGACTTTGCCTGCCACATAGTCAGAGGGGAAACACGGAGCTTCCCGTTTCGTGTTTAAACCAGGGATTGACTCATAATTGTAGCTGTCAGGAGGGTGATGGAGACATTATGTAATCTGGTTCTTATGGTGATATGTGTTTAAGGGTTTTGCTCTGTAAATTCCAGAGGAAATTTTGTGCCCATTGAGGGAGAGCTTGCTGGCTGCTCTGTGGTGTGCCCTGCAGAGTAATGACAGTGCTCGTACAGGTTCCTAACATGAATGAATTTCCCCCTGAAAGGCCTTCCTGTTTTTTCCATAGACTTTGAAATGTGGATGAGGTTGGCAAAATCTGGAAGACTGCGCAGGGGCCGTGTGCCTGCCCCAGAGGGAAATTTAATAGTGGCAAGACATTCAGGCCCACAACTAAGTTTTCCTGAGCCACATGTTCTCTTTTACTATTTCCCATCATTTCCAGCCTCAGGATTCTGGAAGTGGCTACCAGATGCTTCTGGAAACAAAGAGCTGGGCGATGGAGCATTTGTTCCATGTCTCTTCTTCTGGCTACTTGCCTGGAGAAGTTTGGGGACCTCTGTGGGTGGGTGTAGGTCCACAGGGAGCTAGGGAAGGCTTGAGACAGAGCCAGTGTTGCTTCCACCACAAGAAACAAAAACAAAAATAAAAACCAAAAAATACAAAACAACAACAAAACAAAAAGGCAGATGAGGCTGTTTAAAGGAATGCACTTTCAACAATTTTGCTAGCAGTAGAGTCATATTTTGATTTCATTGTTCTCTGTACCCAAGTGGTAGTATAAGTTTTATTTGCATGATAAAGAGGATTCACTGATGGAGAATAGTGATCCTATGGGAAGAGTAATAGTACAGATGAAATCAAAGTTTAAAAGTTGAATGGAGTGAGTGTGTTTATGGTGGAATGCCGGTGGGGGAAAAGAGGGCTGAAATCTTTGATTGCTGATCAGTCTGGCTCAGGGTTCTTACCTCTGCTTCTACACCTTCCTTCCCTCTCTTGCAGAGTTTTCTGGCCCACCAGTATTTTAAACTTTTTTCCTGCCCATTTTTGCCAATCAAAGAAGACAGTGGTGTAGATAAAGTAGCTTAAATCAAAATGAATAACTAATGTGTAAAAATGTATAATTAAAAATGCCAGATTATCACTACTATCATCTGTATTGTAATTAATCGGAGCCTAGTAGTTTCTCTAAAATCTCTCTTTCTCTAGAAAAATGAGCAATTAAGATAACTGGATATTTGCCCCTATGAGACTTGGAACACAGAGCTGGAAATAGGTAATGTATGCCTCTCTCACCCCCCAGAAATTGTGCTTAAGGTGATCCCATGAAAGGAATGGTCTGCCTTATGGGGTGGACCACCTTTGCCTTTAAACTTTGATTATCCAGCTCTAAATATCTAACTGGTCAAAGAAAGTATTTTAATAATGACAATATGTCAAGATACTTGTCTGTTTGGACATGTAGAAATGCTGTATATATTTAGAGAGACAATGCAAAAGTTGCCTTTTGTTTCACAATCTCAGGATGAGAAATCTTTACTAGGAAACAGTACCAGCATGACAAATTGACTTCTTCTCTCCCACGAGGCCTAAGTTTTATATGAATATTATGCAATCACAACAGTTTGGGACATTATCCTATGACTGATGGGTGATGCAGGGATGGATAGTTTCATGAGCTGTGTAGCCTAACTTTATTCATTTTCCTGGTCACTGAAATGAAAAGGCTTGATGTGACTCCTGTTGAGATACTTCCAAGGGCAGCCATCCTTGTAATAGATTTTCTCTGTCAGAAAATTAGGTAATAATATTTCTGTTTCTATTTTCCTTGCACTAGAACTTACAGATGGACGAGGAATTCCTTTTCCAATTGAGGGCCACCAGCTGATACAAAACAATAATTGAAGACAACAAAACAGTATTATCCTTGGAGAAATCAAACTGAGCATGGAATCTGGTTACCACATTTCTCATTGTTGTCTTTCTGAATAAGTACTAGCCAGACAGGATAACTAACTAGCAGAGCTACTAAGTTACTTTTAATTTTAAAAGATTAATTTGTGCTTATTTAATGATAATAAAGATTGAACATAGTTAACTATAAATTACCTGACATTTGCTTTGCTTCAAATTTAACAAATGATAGAATCTAAGATCCCAAGTTGACTCCAAATGCGTTGAGCTCTTCAGTTGCCTATAAATAAATTTTAAATTCTTGTCTAGCTCTCAAGGCATACCAAAGTCTGGTTCCAAATTACTCTTCTAATTTTATTTCCTACTCCTTCCAAGCTATCCTCCTATCTTTCTACTTCTCTATGGTGTGTACCCTATGCTGTAGTCAGTTTAAGTGGCTCTGTGTTTTCATAGTTTCTTTCTCTAGATGTAATCTTTAAGCACTAGCTCTACAAAGCCTTCCTTTATTATCCTTAACAGGAAGTAATTATCTCTAACTGAAATTCCGTGTGCTCCACCTATAGTTTCTCCCGGGGCATCTGACAGTCTATACAGACTTATATTTACGCCTCACACATTTATTTCCTATCAATTCTTTGAGGATGTAATCTGTGTTTAATTCTACAGTGTCTTGTCCTGTGCTTGCCCATGATAAAAATTCTATGAATGTTTATAAAAGGAAAGAATAACCTCTAGCTAAAGTATTTTAAATGAGTTAAATTTCTCTTGAAATGGGAAAAAAGATTTTTTGGGGGGATTGGGTACAACGAGAACTGATTCCTTTAGTAGATAACAGCATTGCTTCTTCCTGAAATGGATTGACCCAGCCTTAGAAGCCCTGAAGGTCTCAGAACCTACTTCTGGCATATGGCCAGTCATGTCAGGTGACAGGGGGTTGTTTGCTTTTTCACTCTTACAGGCAGAGGGATGTGTGTTAGAGATGGCCTGGATACATTTGTTGGCGAGGCTGGGTCTGTAGTATTATGTTTATAATTTTTTAGCAGCATTGCCATTACATGTAGGTGTTGTTCACAGTCTTTTATTGTATTTTCTTTCTTTTCTGCCTTATTTGCCAACTCTGGTGAGCTACTTTGATTTCAGTGGTGTCTGGATAATGGGGTAAATCATCAGACTTGGATACCAGGGTTGGCTCTGCCAGAGGCTATGTGTGATTTTAGGAAAACACAAATAAGAATTTCCTTATCTGTAAGATGGAGACACTAAATGCCACTACCTTTTTCACAGTACTGTTCTAGGGATTTAGAAAAACAAGTTTATAGGAGAGCATATTGAAGATCAGAGCATTTTATATTGAAGAGGATATTATAATTAAAATTAATGGGACTAAAAACTTCTTTCTGGGTGGCAATCAAAAACCAAAGCAGAGTCGCTAGAGAATGGTGATATTTATTTGGGAGCAATAAGCATTGCAGTAGGAATACACATGTCCTGGTAGACTCCAGGTGCACTTAGGGAGATTGAAGCAAGGAGTTGCAAGGACATGTTTATTTATTTCCTATACTGGTTATTGAACCCGGGGTCTTTATATGAATTCTAGAGTTGAAATACACTACCAGCCCCACTTTTTTCCCCCAATTTTATTTTGAGGTAAGATCTTGTTAAATTTCCCAGGTTGGCCTGGTACTTGTGATCATCCTGCCTCAGTCTCTGGAGTAGGTGGAATTATAGGCATGTGCCAGACTCTTGGCTAGGGAGAAGTTTTTAGACAAAAGTGAGAATTCTATCAGGCATTTTGGAACAATCATCTTTTTCACTGTGATTACTAATGAGGGTGACATTAGTTGGAGATTGAGTGGACAGATATCCTTGCAGAAGTACTTTTTCATAAGATTATAGTGGTCTCTTTGAAAGTTTGTAGCTCTGTAGTCTTCTGTGATAGTTATTATCAAGCAATTATGTGTAAGAACCCTTCCTTCAATATCACCCAGATTCATTTATTTTTTTTCTGGCTGTTAGTTGACACAAGTGATTCCATTTTGAACCAGACAACTGCCACATGTCTTTCACATGGGACAACCATTAAGTCCTGTTGAACTGTTGTTACTGATGTCTAATTAGGCAAAATAGGGACATTTGGAACCGTGGCTCTGTCATTTACTAGCTTTGTGATTCCAGGCAAATAACTTACCCCCATCCAAAGCCCAGTTTTCTGTTGCAAGTGGATATGAAATATTTTGCTCAGATGGTACAGAAAATGATTAGTGCCATGAGGTAATGATATGTTTATTTAAGTTGAACTACATGTCCCAGAATCCCCTCCCTGAATGTGTCTGCGTGTGTGGTCCCCAAGAAGCTCATCTGCAGTAGGTTTGGAAGTTGAAAACAAGGCAACAGAATTTATACACGAGAAATGAGGCAGCTATTCTTGCAGCTCACTGCAAGAATACACTGACGTGTATTGTCACTATCTGTTTTCTCGGCAACTTGGCTTAAAACTGCTTCACCTTCCTTGTGATCCTCCAAATTTTGGGACAACAAGTTTATTTAGTTCTGATAGAGTCCTAGTTTCTTCAGGCACGTTGTCCACATCACCAAGATTAGCTGCAGCTGTAACTGATATGGGTGGCAGTCTGTCCCTGCCCTTGTGAGTTCCAAGTTGTACTTGCTTACCCTTCTCTTCCTGGTGAACTGTGCTGTGGACTTCAAGCTCCAGCACTGGACACAGACAACACCCTTATAGATGCTGCTTAATCTCCACAATAAACCCACCCTTCCCCTACCCTAGTACACCACACACCCTGGTGGTTCTGCTTCTCTCAGTGAGTACTGATGGAGGGCAATAGTACTAATATTGCTGTCCAGAAGTCAGAGTAGGTAAGACTGCCCCAGACAATCCATTCTCTGTCCAAATTCTTCCCTCAGGTTTCTCTAAATTCTTGAGCAGTGTATATTTTCACAGTCACCTTGGCTCATCCTACCTGTTCCACTTTGCACAAAAGATTTTTACAAAGTCTTTGTGAGTAAAACTTTCTGTACTAAGGGTTTTGGTGACAAGGACAGAAGGAAGAGGGGTTCATGTTACAACACAGCAAATAATTTCAAGTTAAATTCTACACATTCTTATTCATGAGATGTTTTGTCACTATTTCATTCTTAGAGGATATCCCTAGTTCCCTCACTGTAAAATCTCCAGCTTTGCAGGGACAACTTGACTTCTCTCTCTTTTCTGCACCCTTCCATTCTCTTGTTGTCAGAGAACCTGAACCATCTCTCCTTTTTCATGTGCTGAGATTATTGTAGACCCACTCCATCCCCTCCAGAACTCACCTCTCTTCCCGCTGGCTATCATTCTAAGCAGAAGAGTGCTGTTTCAGTTGTTAAGAAAATTGAAATGTCACCTAGAAATAGTGGCAGCAAGGAGAGGACGCCCACATTTAGTGCTTAGGTGATCTGGGCTCTTTGAAGTCTTTCTATCGTGCCTCAACTGATTCCTGCAACAATCCAGTCAGATGGTCCAACATTATTAGTATCATTTTAATAATGTTAAAATCAAAGAGTAGAAATAGTAAAAAATATAATGATAAAATCTAGTATTTTCTGACTTCTTGGATATTATGCAATGTTTTAAGCGTGTAATGTGTTGTTGTATTGACTCTTCACAAAATTATAATAATCCCCATTTCAAGAATAGAGAAATACTGGCACAGAAAACTTAGGTAATTTGTTTAGATTCACATAGTAAATAAAGAGTGTGCCATGAGTGGAAACAGGCTACCTGAATCCAGCAATATTATGCATAATCAGGATACTGTTTGAGATAGTGAAAGAGTGAGTCAATGTTTTTTCCTAGATTCACTTTCTTAAACCAAATTCATGATCTCTTTTCTGGCTAACCTAATATTCCAACCCATCTTCACACATTTCACATCCTGATGTATGTTTTACTTTCTTCGCTATAGCACTTGATACTACCTGACGTGGTGTATGTTTACTCATTTTTAAAACTGGTTCTGTCCTACCACTGGAATGTCCACCTAATGAGGGCAGGAATGTTTTGTCAGCCTTGCTCACAGCTGCCTACATTCCCTGGACCTGTACATTTGCCTTACTCAACCATAGTTCTGTAGTGGAGGTTGCTTATTGATGGGGCATATTAACTGTGACCTGGTGGTACATCAGGAACCAAACCCCTTGGGCTGGAATTTGAAAAGGCCCTAAATTGCTGGGCTCTAGGTAGATTCAAGCTCTAGGTGGGAGACCCTCTTCTTTGCTCTTCTTAGGTCCCTTCCTCCGCCTTTCCTCTGCCTCTCCCAGGTGCTTACTTAGGTGTCTCCATCCTGGCTTACCTGCATTCCTTATGAGTTGGCAACTCTGTCCATTCTTAAAATTGAGCTAATTGTACTTCTAACAACTTCAGTGAGGTTTGAAAGAGATCATTGAGATGGCAGGATGAATCTTGAAGCCTGAATCTTAGGAAGACTTAATCTTAGTCACATGAAAATTCAGAGAAAATAGTTTTATCAGTCTACAGTTTTGCCTCTTCACAATTCAAGGCTTTACCTCATTGAAGTAATTCATTACTATTTGGAGAATTGATGACCTTTGTGGTTTGTTTCTACTTTGATAGTATAAATTTTTTATTAAAAAATTATTAGAAATTACTTCACAACCAAATATAGAAGATTTTAAATAAGAAAGGTATTTTTTGGTTTAATTTTCTATTTGGGTTGGTGAAATATATTGAAATTATACAATGAGTTAACTAAAAAAGACAGTATTCATTCATTTATTTATTTATTCAACAAATCTTGCCAAATATCTATTATCCTGGACATCACTGAAGTATGTGAATGAACAAATGTCAGTGAGAAAAACAAAGACCTTGTGTTCTTGTTGTTCTGTCCACTGAGACATGATTTTGAATATTACTTTAAGTGTAAATTCGGTAGGCTGCCATGACAAAATACCATAGAGTAGGTGTATTAAGGGCCAAAAATGTATTTGGTTATAGTTATGGATGTATGAGGTCCAGGAGTTTACTGGGATGATTTATTCTGAGGCTTCTTTCCTAGGATTGGGGATCACCATTTTGTCCTTCTGAGGTCTTCTCTCTTTGCCTGTGTCGATTTCTTCTTTTTATAAGGACACCAGTCTGATGGGAATAGTTTCCTCCCCACCAGCAATGATCTCATTTTGACTTAATCACCTCTTAACAGACCATGTATCAAAATACAGTCATATTCTGAGATACTAGGGGATAAGGTTTCAACATATAAATTTTTGTGTGGGACCAATTCAGCCAACAACACTTATTCTAATGTGTTACTGAGCTCTTTGTGTCTGAGTTTACTTGAGTAAAAATAATAACCTTAAAATAGCATTCAGTGTTTTCTTTATTTGTGTGGGTATTATAGCTAGGTATGAAAAAAATTAGTTTTAGAGGGACAGTAATTTTATGAAGTTAAAGGTCATAGGTGGGCCAATCTTCACTCAGTGCCACACTAAACTAGCTAAATGGGCAAGAGAACTTTCTTCTAAGCTTTGGGCTTTTAAGAAAACAAGTACATAGCTAAGCATTGGACCAGACTAAATGTAAAATAGGCAGAGTTGAAATTTATCTTTTTTTAATCAACCAATATCTAGAAACTTGGACAAGAAGACATTGATGAAATGTAGAATCAAAGCCCATCACTATCTGCATCACTATCACCATTTTTATAATCATTGTCATCATTGATCATGTCACAGCAGACATTTTTCTATCTTCTAGTTGTTCTATCTCCTTCTCAACAAGGCCATGATCGCCTTGTGGATAGCGTACATCTAAGTCTATGCTTTCCATGGTGCTGAGCATGGAGATGGAAAACCAGCTGTAGGCAAGTTTTCAATCATCTCAACCAGAGGGGCAATGTTGAGAAAAGGACAGTAGGGCAAAGGTGCCATGCTGGTATAACACACTGCCAAGAGAGGGTACCCAGGCAGGATGGCACCAGACTGATGTTGGAAATGTGTGTGGTCCTGATAAGAGGAATGAAGTGGAACGTGACCATGTGGCTCCCTGGAAGATGGGCTTCAGGGCAGGATAGAGTTGGAAAAGAATTGAATTATTAGTTTTCTCCCAGCTCTCCTTTACACTTTGCCACAGGAAATGCAAGTGATTTAGTAGTGGGGAGAGATAGGAAGAGAAATAAGATCAAATCAGGGTTTCTACTGACTTCCTCCAATAATGGTTATAGTGAAACATTTTGACTAGGAAAAGATTAATTTCTGTTTGCAAAATTCAAAAACAAAGATCTTAGCATGTGGAAAATATCATGTTGATGCCTGTTTTGCTGAGCAGATGGTGATAGTTCACAAACTTCTCAATGATTTTCTTCCTGAAACGAAGGAAAGCATTTAAATTTGGCTTAGTGACCAAGAGTCACTGAATCTCTATCATCTGGTCCATCTCTTCTTATAGAAATCCTCTCTTTTATCACTAAATTGCAGACTTTTCTTTCCAATAAATTTTAATAAATTACTTTAATCTGGAAGAGCAATTAGCATACAAATGTGTTTATTTTTCTGCTAGCTTAGCGTTTCTCAGCCGGAAATGCTTCGTCTTTGTTGAATATATGTTCCTGGTTTCCATTCTGAGTCCTTAAAAGTGCATTACATGTGATAAGGGTTGGCCACTCACAGCTGGGGAAACTGAGGCTGGAGGTTTCTGTGATCTTCATTGTTTTGCAGTAAGTCACAGGTAAGGCCGACATTAGAAATGGTTTTCTTAACTCTCAAATCATCCACCTTTCACTAGCCTTTTAGAAACTTTATTCTTTGTGAACTTCGATCTATTTTCCTGTTTTGTCTGTGCTCTCCTCCTTTTGGAAGAACCTAAAGAAGTCAGAGGGAAGAGATTTCCCCGTATTTCCACCCCTGCTTGTTGGGTTCCTTTGAAATGAAACCACAGCTTCATGTAAAGCTTTCCAGAACTTTTAAAAGACAAAGACAAGTCTGCAGCACAGCTGGAAAAGGAATGGTCGGTCATTAATCAAGCACTTTGTGACATACATTATTTCTTCTATGGAGGGACACTTCTCTCACTAGAAAAGAAAAAACAAAGTGAGCCTTGGATCTCATTGGCGGTGAGGTGCAGTACGTGGTGCTGCTCAGACAGTGGTGACTTACATACATTCATTTGTGACTCCAGTGTGACCCAGTCCCGTGGAGAGGTTTGGAGATTATGATGATTCATCTGGCTGGCCAAATCCCTTACTTAATGACCCTTAAGGGTAACTGATAAGTTGTCCAAAACCCTTGACTGCTTTTCAGTCACTTGTAAATCCATTTGACCCTTGTTTTCCTTTGTATTTCTCCTCTGAAGTATCCTGGCATACTTTTCACTTCACCACATAGTGTCTCCTGGAATTCGTTGCTTCAGGCTTTCTAACTCTAGGAATAAAAGAACGAAGTGCTTTGTTGCCATTAATATGAGCAACTCGACATAAGTTTACAGTGCCAGGGTATTAACATTCAAACATTCTCATCTCTTTTCACTTCCAGTGGAGACTGAAATATCAGGAATGCAATGAGCCAAAAAATAGTTGATTTATTAAAGTAGTTAAGAAATGCTACTCAGGTTGCACACATCACCTCATTTAGTGCTCACAGCACCCTGTGAGCTGATTGCTATCCCTGGCTTCATTTTGCAAAGGAGGAGACTATCAGCTCCTAGGCGTCAACTGGGCAGCGCGCTTGCCATTGTGTCTCTAGTACGTGGTGTGAGAGTCTTAGTACGAAGTCGGTATTTAATAGTCATTAATGGATGAGTAGCTGGATTTTCCCTGAACTTATTTGCTTAGATCTCTACATCTTTACCTGTCATATATAGTTGTTCTTTTTTCCATCTTGTTTTCATCTCGCCATTACCGTGTTTTCTCTCCCTCTTCCTGTACTCTCCATTTCTTACCACTTTCCCAAAAGAATAGGAAATGGTTTGCAAACATATATTTGTATAAATATGCATGTATTATTCACCAGTATAAAAATAAACAAGATAATCAAGGGAAGTTTGCACATTTATTTTTCCTTCTCAGGTTTACCTTTACTTGCCTTGAGAAAGAAAAATCACTCAGGCCTTTTGCTGTGGATTTTCTTACATTTATGCTGAGTGTATCAATCGGTTTTCTGTGCCGCTGTCTGCCTACTGTGCTCCCGCGGGTTGAAATTCCCAGGCCACTTGGGCAAATGGTGAGGCATTCTGTGCCTGAGATGGCATTAGAAAAATGCTCCTGGTTCTCTCTTATACTTCCCAGTCGCCAGGCAAAAGTTATGTAACTTCTATGGGGCCAAATTTTTAGGTAATTTACCCTTCAGCTTGTGTGTTTTCAATTTGTGATTTTCAAACTATGCTTCTAGGATCATAGAAAGCTGAATGAAGGTAGGTCAGAACAACTTAGAGGATAAATTAAGTTCAGAACTCAAGTGCGACCCTGAGATCCCTGCCTTTACTTCCATGAAAATCTTCATTTTCATCCCTTTTATTTTGGGATTTACTTGTGAAAATTTATTTGCAAGATGGAATTTGCTACTAAACTAAAGATAAAAATCCACAACTCTACTATTTTATTCCATTGTTATTCATGTCTCTTTTGTTAAATTCCCAGGTCATTCAAGTAAATCTAACATCATTTATTACTGAATCCTATTTTTTAGAAGCTTTGAAAATTCATTACATCCCCTCCCCCCTTTAGCTAGCATTCCGGTATATGGCTTTGCTGGATCATCTCTATAACTCTTCTCTATCATATTTAATGCCTGGGTTAAAAAAAGAAAACAAGCAAGTAAATCAAAGAGTCACTCAGAGGGCAACACTTAATTAAAGAATTCCTACTAGACTGTATGACCTACATATACTTTCGCACATTGGACAGAATCCACTTGGACACTTGAAGGTACCTAGAAGTCCTAATGACCTGAAATCTCTATATTTGGAACTTTAAAAACTGAACAAAACCTCAGAGATTTTGTTTCCACTGGAAGGTACTGGTGAGTCCTGGCTGGAAGGGATTGGGTTTGTGTACTTTTGTGTTTGTGAGAAAGACATTTTGGTTTCTGAAAAACTCTCAAATTGTTTCTCCCTTCTTTTAGTCTGTTTTATGTTAGTATAACAAAACACATAGAGCTGAGTAATTTATACTAAAAAGAGATGCTTAGCACACAGTTTTGGAGCTGGAAGTCCAAGATGGGGCAGTTCCACCTGTTTAGCTTTGGTAAAGACCTTCTGGTTAGATCGTGACATGGAGAAAGGCATGACGGTGAAAGGGAGAGAGAGACAGGAGTTGTGTGTTCCTTTGATGAACTAGGAAGCAAGAGACTAGGGAGGGGCCAAACTTGCTCTTTTTTACAATCCGTTTTCAAGGGAAAGAATTCCCTCCTGAGAGCCAGCATTAACTCCGGTATGAGAGGGAAGCTTCCATGACCTGATCACCTTGCAATAGCTCCAGCTCTCAATGGTTTCTCCATCTCCACACTGCTGCTCTGGAGACAAGCGTCTAGCACAGATAACTTTGGAAGTTGAATCACGTCCAAACCACAGGACTTCCAATAGGTTGGCGGTCCCACGCCTCCACTGCCTTTGTCGAAGATAACTGATTGGTTGTTATACTTTGAGACTGTCTTGCTTAGCCCCAGACACTACTTGTCACCATTTACTTCTTTTCATTTTATTCTCCTCTCTTATAGTCAATGTAGTTAGCTATACTTTCTGAGGGTAGCACACCTTCCAGAGGACTGGAGGACACTGACATATGGACATCCGTGGAAACACCATGGCAAGATAAGCTAGGAGCCATGAGCAAGAAAACCCTCAAGAGTTACATAGATTTGAAGCCTGTCTGAGTAACAGTAAATTTCCTCCATCATATGAAATGTGCAGGAGCAAAGCCAGCTGGGGTGAAAACGGGGAAGAGTGTGTGTGTGTGTAGATGGGAGGTGGATTTAGAAAGAAACAAGGTAGAAGGCCGTGATGACATTTAAGAGGCTTGCTTAGAAAATGTGCCACCTGCTGATCAAAAGTGAAAGCTGGTTAAATTCAATAATTCAAGGGACAGCTGAGACCGGGGATTTCCAAAGGTCAAAATGCAAGTTTAACCCTAACCAGATCACCAGGATTTTGAAGAAAACGCAACCTTTTCTGCAGCAATTGGAGAAGTGGGAAATACTAGGGATTATTTGAGATGTGGGGACAGTCAGGTTGTTTTCAGCTCTTCCTCGCTGTCCAGCCCTTTCACTAACATTCTTATGTCTTCCACCAGCATCTCCATTTCTTTCCGCTCCCCACCCCACAACTCCGTGGCATGCCCACTGTGCCAGGCTTGTTTTAGGATGGGCAGTTGCAGCCTTCGTACTCGGTATATTTCACCAATGATTCATAAATGCTTGGTTAACACATGTACATAATCATATACCAAGCTCTGTACCTGGACTATGCAATGGGCCAGCTTGTGCTGGTGACCCCAGACTGATAATCTTTAAGTACTGGTTTTCACTTATGTAACTGGAGTCAGGGATGTACTTTATTTTCTGTCCATGAACCTTATGTATCTCTTTCCGTCCAAAATGGGTGATTTTCATGTGAGTACTAAGCATAGCATTTAAAGATACACGAAATTATTTTTCCTTTCACAGTGTTTTTGCTCATAATTACTGAACAATGCCAGTTTATTACTCTTGCTGAGAAATGATTCATCCTTTGCAGTCAGAGCTATCAACGCCTTTGTAATGTATGTTTAAAAGCTTTATTCGCTAACTTCTTTATTTGAGACAGGGTCTTACTAGGTAGTTCAAACTGGCCTTGAACTCAGGGTGATCTTCCTACCTCAGCCTCCCAAGTGCTAGGATTATAGGTATGTGTCACCACACCTGGCTATAACTATAACTCTTTTGATCTTAAAACTATTTTCCACTTTACAGAAACATTTTTTCTTTCATCAGCTTCCTTTCACTATTTTATAAAACAGATACCTTCTTGGGAGATACATTTAATAAATTTAGGGCTAGATAAAAATAATTTGATTATCCCTCCTGCAGTGATCATAGTTGTTTGTTTTCAGAATTTCAGTGGCCTGTGATATCTTGTGTGACAGATAGCATTCTGTTTGGGTCCATGAGCTGAATCCTCTGCTGGCTCTCCAGTGCCTGTGTTCCCGTACCTGGAAATGTGACACTGAAGCTGTAATTGTGTTATTCTTCAGTAGAATATTATCTAGCAGGATTATCAGGGTGGGCTTAATATAACCACATTACCATTTAAGGAAGTTTTCCACCCTGTCATAGAAAAGAAAGTCAGAAATTTGTAGCAAAACAAGGATTTGACATAATATTTCTGGCTTTGAAGAAGGAAGAATCCAATGGAAGGACCAGAGATCAAGTTTCTGGAGCTCTGAGCAACCACCAAATGACAGTCAGAAAGGAAGTGGGGACCTCAGTCCTACAACCATCTGAAGAAACTGAACTTGGCCAACAACTGAATGAGCTATGTCAGAGCCCAGCCATGGCTTGAACCTTGTGAGACCCTGTGCAGGGAAGCTGGTCAGTTGGATCACTGGTCTACAGACTAGGAAATAGTAAGTGAGCAATATTTTAAATAGCTAAGTTTGTGGTAATTTGTTCTGCAGGAATAGAAAACAAATATAACTTGTTTGTGGAGTTTTGGTGCAGATCACAGTACATTGTGCAACTGATAGTTCATTAAAAGGCGTATAAAGGGGTTTTACTTCTATTTTAAGTTTTTAAAATTTCCACTTGGGTTTCTGCCATCTTTGTTGGGGAGACTATTGTGGTAGACACTGTTGATTAATTACCTAAAGATGTTCTTTGCTAACAAGACCAAAGTAGTTTTCATCAGAGAACCTTTGATTCTCTGATGGGAAGGTAGGTCCAGCCATGCGTCTACAGGCAGACAGACTTGTGTCCCAATATTAGCCCACAGAATTTAAGGAAAACTCTGAGGGTTTTGAGAAAGATTTTTTCTTCATCATGGAAGAGAGAAAAGTGAGGAGAAGTACTCTGCATAATACTTGTCACCTGCTTCCTGCCTTTGAATGCGCTATGAGGATGCACTGTAACCATCTTTTGACCATGAAAAAGAGGCCAAAAAAGTCACAGAGTTGCTGATTTCCAGTCTGATGCTTTAAACCAATGCCATCACTCACATCTAGATTCCTTATTTAAGAAAAATATTTTTGCTTGTTGGAACTATGGTGTATTAGCCATTGTTTTAAAAAATTATAACAGAATACCTGATGGTATTTTGAAGATGAAGATGAGGTTTATTTAGCCCACAGTTTGGGAGCTTGTTTTGCTTTCAGTACAGATGGCATAGTGCAGACTTCATGACAAGGCCACCCATGGCTGCAACACCTCATGGCATAAATAGCCATGCATGAGTCTTGAGACAGAAAACAACGACCATATGTGGAACAAGGAACAAAGAGGACAAGAGGGGCCTAGATTCTTTTACCAAAACCTCAAGCAAACTCAAGGATAGCAAGAAAACTCCTTTCCCAGGTATGTTCTAAATGATCTAAGGACGTCCCACTCTGCCCTGCCTGTTAAAGGTCTACCCTACTCCCCAATCTGGTCACCCCAGAGACCCAGCCTTCAATCACAGCAGACCCCTTAGGGAGACTCAAACTGCACTCAACCATAGCATATATAATCACATATATATAATCATCTATACTTGAAAGCATATCTGATTGATAGAGAATTTGTGTCCTGGAAGTGAATGCTACAATACACACTTTAAGATGTAGGTCAAGGTGGAGCATGAGGACGCAAGTCTCTTAGATGGAACTTTGGCATAACAAAACATTTAAGGAGCTGGTTGCCTGGTCTGTCTTGGATGTAGACAATAGGCAGACAGGGGTTGTACTGACATTGGAAATGGAAAGAAAAATTCAGGATGTTTATATATGTTGGCTTATTTTAATAACTTGTTACCAAAAAAGTACTAGTACATACAAATATAAGCTAAATAGCTAATGAGAGAGAAAAGAAAGTAGAACTTCACTTACAAAGGTGCTTTCTCACTGTGACTACACCCAGATGAATGAAATTCCATACTTTATAGTTTTTCAGAGCTAGAGAAAATATCTTTGGTACCCCAAGTTGAAACAAGCAGAGGGGGAAAATAGCACCCTTAAGATTGATAAAACTAACACTTCTCAGAACAAAGATCTAATTGTGTGAGTTAAATACCTGAGGATTTGGGAGAGTGCAAGATCTAGCAGCAAGAGGACAAGAATTCTTAGCCTCAAAGACCATGTCTAGACAGATCTTTAGCTGTGGTTACTAATGCAAGGAATTGACCAGAAGCAAATACACTAAATCTACTAAGTTTTAGGGGATAATTTCATTGTTAAAGATATCCCAAGCCTTTTGAGCTCCCAAAGCAGACCCTATGATTAAAGAATATCTTACAAGAGGGAAGAACAAAGGCTATGGGAGAAAAATAGGGAGATTTTCATAAAGAATAGAACTAGGAACAATCACATTAAACTATTCAAAGACTTTCTCCATTGAGATGACAAGTAATTTGCACTCTTCCTTTCCAGAAAGATAGAGTATGTGCTAGTAAATATCAGCAGCTTGTTTACTATCTTCCAACTATTGTGTGTTAGATGTTTGAAACAGATAACCTGGTTTTTCTTAGAGGAAACTTCCAGGTTTATAAGGGATAATCTATGGGCCAAATGAAGAACTAAATATCATGTAGAAAGCCTAAATTTGGACCTGACTATAGTAGGTAGAAATAACTTTTTTTTTTCTTATTGGAGAAATGACTACGTCTTTTCAGATTGCATGTGTAGGAAGCAGTACCTGCATGGATTGCCAAAGGGGTGGACTGTGGCAGATATTGTTAACGTGCTGTCTGAAAATACTACCATTGGCCCTCTATATTCATAGGCTCCACATTAGAGGCAATCAGTCATAAGTGGAAAATATTCAGAAAAAAACTGTGTTTATATTCAGGATGTTCAAGTTTTTCTTGTTATTATTCACTAAACAATATAGTGTAACAATTATTTACATAGCCTTTACACTCTAGAGATCATTGAAAGTATACAGTAGGGTGTATGTAAGGTATATGTAAATTCTATACCACTTTATGTAAGGGATATGAGCATTTATGGCTTTTGGTATTGGAGAGGGTTCTTGGAATCAATACCGCATGGATAATGAGAGATGACTTTTCTTACTGGTTTTATTTCATATTAACAATTGTTTATCTCTAGATTCCTCAGTCTTTGCTATGGTACTTTTGATGCAGAATTCACTTGGCTTCAGGGATGGTGAACTAACTCACAGAACCTGGTGTGAACATGTAAACCAAATTTAGCCAATGATCCAAAACAAAACATCTTCTAGATGTTTCTCAAGGAAAGTGCTATTACTTCTAAGATAATAAACTGCAAAACTAATGTCAACAATGATTTAGGCTTATTGGTGTTTGGGATGAAATAAACGATCCTTTGTAAAGCCAATGTTAGTTTTTGTTTTTTATTTCCTGTAGGCAAGTATTTCTAAATGATGCAATTATATGTTTATGTTCCTGTAATTATCTAAAGCAGAGTTGCTAAATTATAGAGTGTGGATTAAATTCAGCCCCCTCCCACTTGTTTTTGTAAGTCGTTTAATAAGGATATGACCACTCCCATTCATCCATATGGCTCATGGCTACTTGGACATGATAATGGTAAACCACATAGCCTGCAAATCCTAAACTGTTTCTAGATGACCTGTTGTAAAACAAACAAACAAACAAAAACTTTGCTAACTTCTGACCTAGTAGGTCATATGTAGATGTCAGAGTTAATTGGGACAAAATACCACTTATTTCAGTACAATCTTGCCCAAACTTGGGGAATCAACTGTAACCTTTGTTATACTTATGTGTTGAAAAACCCTGGCCTTAGTCTACTGAATCAGTCTGTAGTGGAGAGACCTGATAATCTGCATCATTAACCATTTTCCCACATGAGTCTTTTGACCACAGAAATTTGGGAAATACTGTTAGAGATTAGTGTCCTGATAAGCTGCTTATCAAGACCACAATTCATTTGAACCTACAACTACTTCCTATTGCTGATTCACTGAAGAAGCCCCAGTTTGACCAAGAAATTCAGTAAGATTCTATCAGGTCATTGGAGGTGGCCAAAAAAATAAAGTGTAATGGGTTGCAAGATTATGGTATAGTAAAGTTGACATTAACACTGCATCTTGGTTACTTTTCTCTCATTGCTGATACAAAATATCCAATGCCCAAAATTAAGGAAGGACACAGTTTGTAGAGGTTTCAGTCTATAATCTGCTGGCTCCAAGGCAGGGTAGCATGGCGCAGGGGTAGCAGTCGCAGGTGGCAGGAGACAGCAAAAGCAGCAAAAGCACAAGGGCAGGGCATGGGGGAGGGAGGAGAACAATCCTCTTTACCTCTTTACCTCATATTGTAAGCAGGCTATGCCCAGGGTGTGTAGCACTCACCCAGTCTCCGGGCCTCCTCTTGCACAAGCTCAGTATGAATACAAGGTAAGAACCCTGGTCCCCTGCTGAGTCACTTAGTTAACCTTCTATACTTATCAAGTTGACACACTGAACAGCATCCTAGAGCAGTAAGGGCATGTCCTTTTCACCCCAGGATGTAGAACTGGTGAGTTACTTAGTTAAGCTTCTAGACTTCACATGGACACAACATAGCAACCATAACACACTGGAAATGTCAGGCTCTAAGTCAGGCTCTAATCATTTGAGCTCAGACAGGTTTCTTTCTAGTATACAATATTCTCAGCTGTTAAAACCTCAATGGGATGGAGTATCTCCAAGTTTCCTTTAGGCAGTGTGCTTTTAATACTCAGAAACTAAGAAGTGCTTAAGAAGTAGACAAGTGGTTTTTCTGTTTCTTGAATTATTTTCTTGTGGATCAGGGTTCCTCAACCTTGGCACTTCAGATGCACCATAAAACTTTTAAAACACCAATACTGTGGACTCAAACATAGGCCCCAGATTATGAATGAACTTGTGTGGGGAAAGTTTAGCCATCAGTGTCAAAGTTTTCCAGGTAACTGTTAGTCAGACTGAAAACCACAACCTGAGATGGTGTTGGATTTGTGTTTTTTTTCCTATTTCCTATTTAAGATTTATATATGCTAGTGCTACCTGTGTGGAACAAGTAAGTAAGAGGAACAAACAAGGTCAGTAGTTTGGAAATACTGGTGAGTCTGGAGGGCTGTGTAAAATTTAGAGGACTGTTTAAGAAATGTAGATTTGCAGGCTTCATGATCAAATGCTGAGATATCAAGTCTTGGGCCAGGAAATCTGTACTTCTAAATCAAATCCTCAGGTCTTCCTAATACAAAATTGTTTTGGGGCCAAAGATCCAGTGATCTTTGACTCTCTTTTCAACTCAGGACATGAGGTCCTATGTTTAAGTAAATGGAGACTCATTCACAATTTTAAGCATTTTGCTAGGTATTCCTCAGCAGAAGATTAGTATCTAGGATATTTCAATAACTCACTTCCCTCCCCACAAAAGACCCAATCAAAAATGAGCAACTAGTATGAATAGACAATTTTCAGAAGAAGTACAAATGGCCAATAAATACATGAAAAAGAGTTCAACATTGCTGGCTATTGGACAAATACAAACTAAAACAATACTGCAATTCTGTCTTATTCCAGGAAGAATGGCTATCATCAAGAAATTAAATAATAAATGCTTACGAGGCTGCAGGGATGAAGGAGCCCTTCTTAATTATTGGTGGGAATGTAAATTAGCATGACCATTATGGAATTCAGTATGGAAATTCCTAAAAACACTAAAACTAGAAATTCCATTTGACTCAGCTCTTCCTTTTGTAGGTATCTTCCCCAAAGAGTTAAAGATGTCCTATTACAGATGACAAGATAAGGCATGTTAAGGGTGGTATGACCGTAGGTAAGACATCCTATTACAATGACACCCGTGGTTGTAGCAACACAACTCATAATAGCTAAACCTTGGAAGCAGCTTGTATGTCCATCAACAAATGAATGGATAAAGAAAATGTGGTATTTATATACAATGGAGTACGACTCTGCTATAAAGAAGAATAAATCTAAGTAATTTGTAGACAGTAGATGCACCTTGAGACCATGATGTTGAATGAATCAGACACACAAGCTCAAATATTGCGTGGTTTGTCTTATACGAGAAACCCAAAGTGTAAGTCAAGTAAAGGGCAAAATAAAAGACAGCTAGTAGGAAGGGGTGAGCTAGACCTTTTGCAAAGGGGAAGGTGACCAAGAGTTGGGGAGAAGTGGGGGCAGAGGGCAGGAGAAGCGGACGTGAAGAGGACGAAGCTGTGTTGTGCGCATGCACCAGCTCCTCAGGCTGGGTGCGATCACTGTGTACCACACACATGCGCTAATAAAAATAAAAGGACATTTTGAAAAGGAAGTTTGTGCTAGAAAATGAAGATATTGTGAGGCCCATGTTAACAACCAACAGACCTATTTTGTAAAAGTGCTTCTTGCCTGGTTTACCCTCTCAGGAAGAGTAGTACCTACATGCCCACACAGTTTAATTATTTACTCTCAGTAATAGTTGAAAAGATTCTATACTTTGGCGTTTTGTTTGCAATTATAATATCCAGTTGAGAAGAACTAAAATATGACCCTCGAATGAGTCAAATATAGCTTATCAAACTGTACATATATATATACTTTTATTTACAGTACATATAATTACTATTATTACATGTTTTATACATACATAGAATAAAGTATGTTCACAATCTCGCTTTGTATTTACTACTAATTTGTTTTAATTAGCTTTTAATAATTCCACTCACGTTTTCTCTTGTGTTCACTTAGTCACTCACTCAACAAATAATTTTCAAATACCAGCTATGAGGCAGGAACTTCCGCAGGCCCGGGAATCCGCAGGGATCTGGAATGTACCCTGCTGGAGCTTACTTTCTACTTGAGGAAACTGATCCCATGCAAATGACTAAGTAGTAAGTGGTGCTAATCGTTAAGAAAAATAGGGTAAGATAAAGTGGTAGAAAGTAGTAAGAACCGGACCCCCGTACCATTTTACATGGGCAGTCGGAGAAGGCTCTCTGTTAAGGTTCTATTTCAGCGAAGACGGAAGACCACGAGAAAGAAAAAATCACGGGGAAGAGCATTGTACGAAGGAAGCAATGCAGGAAACAGTCCTGTGTCAGGAACGCGCTGCCGGCGACGCAGGGCAGCGAGCGGCTAAGCGACCGGTGCGGAGTGAATGGCGGAGCGCACGAAGAGGATGAGTCAGAGAGGCAGCAGTTTCTGTCACTCCGGCCTTGGCGGCCGACACTGCGGACCGTGTGCGACTGAGAGGCAGAGCGGATCCAGTGTTCGCGGTGTTTGAAGGTTTGTCGTTCTTGACCGAAGGGACACACAATTAAATAGAAACCTAAATCCTCACCCACAAGATGGACGGACTGACATCTCTTTCTATTGCCCTCTCGCTGTCACATCATTTTCTGTCGAAAGAAGAAAAAGAGACCAGAGTCGAGCTTGTTTGGCTAAAATTGATCTTTTTCTTATTGATGAAGTAGAAAAATAGTTAATTTCATGTTTCTTTCTTAGTAATTTTGTGAACATTTTTCAGGATCATTTTACATTTGGGAAGATTTTTCTCGGAGTTCTGGTCTTTCATGTGAGCCCTAAAATTTGTAAGAATTGGGTAACTTCTGGTTCCCAAAATTTCAAATTCTGTTTTACCCTCTACTAGATACAGGTCTCTGGTCTGATGAAGACAAATTCTTATCTTACAACCTCTGGTCTTGAACCTAATGGCATTCTATAAGCTGCCACAGGGGAGGGTAAACACATTCCTGGAACCCATTTCTCCACCAGCAAAACTTTTATGGGGGAACTGCAATCATACACCCCACCAATTTGCAACAAGAGCTTCCCCAACTCAACTTTTTTACTGGGTTCAAACTCCCAGTGTCCATTCTAATACCACACAGCCAAGGAGAGCTACGTGCAAAGGGAAATACAGAATGGACAATTACTACTAAAATATCTCATGTTTGCAAATTTAAAAAGTAATGACTGTGTGAATGCATTATCAGGGCCCCTTTTACGGCCTTGGAAAGGCTGTGTGGAAATTGGAGACAAGGAACCCATAGTTTTATAAATAGCTTCAAGGACAGTTTCTGTCTGGTAAAAGGTGAGGTGATGGGTAGGTTTTGAGCAAGGTACCAAGGAGACCTAATCTTTGTGTAAAAGTAGCATTTTGTTTAGAGAGCATGCTGTAGAGGAGGAAGTTGGCCAGCAGGGACAACAGCAGGAAGGCTAAGGTTCGGGCTACAAAGGAAAAATAAAAATGTAGACATAACTCATTCTATGGGTTCCAGGAAAGCTGACTCTTATTCACAGAGCTGTTGATGTGTTTCCTGATACTGAAACTCATGCCCGCCCACGTCAGCCTGGCTTCCTTTCTTAGCTGTTGCAGAGTCAGCGATTAGAGGGAGTTCTCTTATTCTTTTTCTCTTGCTCAAAATCTGTGAAGTTCAAGGTTCATCATGTCTTACTTTCTCACTGCTGAGACACAATACCTGGTGCCCACAACTTAAAAGGAGCCAAGGTTTATTTTGGCCCTGTCTGTAGAGGTTTCAGCCCATAAGTGGCTGGCTGCAAGGCAGAGTGGTACTGCACAGGGCCGTGGCAGGGCAGAATCAGCTCATGACAGAGCAGACAGGAAGCAGAGAGGAAGAGGAGGGAGCTAAACCTTCCAGTCCACATCCACAGTGACCCACCTCTTCCCACTGGGCTTCGCTTCCCAACATCGTGCCCAGGTATGGACCTACTAGTGGTTTAATCCAGCAATGAATATCGAACACCCATATTCTAGTATAGTCCCGCCAGCTCTGCCTATGTGCTCATGTGGCTCTGGGACACACCTAGACATGCATTAGCAGTACCTTCACTTCAGGAGGGATGTTTGTTCCCATTTGCTGCTGCGTAGATGCCTGTGGTGCTGGCTGGACCATCATCCTTTTTTATGTGTGTGTGGTACCCGGGGATTGAACTCAGGACTTCGCACTTGCCAGGCAGGCGCTTATTCCACTGAGGTATATCCCCAGCCTAGACCATCATCTTTTTACCAATCCTACCCTCCTTATCAATTCAGAGTCAGTGCAGTCTGCATGGGGGCTGCCAACTGCCTAGGAAAACATTTTCATATGACTAAAATAACCTTTTGGAACCTGGCACTTTATCACTCCATATTATCAAATATTCCTTTTCCAAATGAAGACCTGTCTGACTTATATCTTCAAGGCCTTTAGGACTGAACAGATTTATCCTGCTTATTTGAGAGTTAACTGTGTGATGTGTTGCTGCAGCACACAGATTCGCAAGCCTTCTCTAGGAGGGGTCATGTAATGAATATTTTAGGCTTTGTAGGCCATATGGTCTTTGTCAGAACTACTCAACAATATTCTTATAGCATAAAAGCAGCCATAAACAATTATGTGAACAAATGGTCCTGGCTGCACTCCAATACAATTTTATTTACATAAATGAGCCCTGAGGCTATATGTGGCCCAAGAGTTGCAGCGTTAGCCCTCACTTCACAGTTTTCTTCTAGGTATTATATGTCTCAAATCTCAATTTCCACCGCTATGGATCTAGCTTCATCTCTCCAATGAATGGGACTCTAATGTAACTGCCATTTACCACTGTACTGTTACAAGGGCCAAATGAGATCACTGGTTGTAGGAATGTCATTAACAAGCAACATATATATGTGCATTTATTTCTTTTTCCTACCATCTTCCAATACCTTTCCATACCTTTTCCTCTATCAAAAAAAACACCTCATAGAAAAATAGACAATCAGAGGAAAATTATGCCTTGCTGTCTTATCCTTACCTTAGAGCCTTAGACCATTGCCAAACAACCTGTGACCGAGCAGTCTGTTCGGTAGAGAACATAATCTAGATATAGTTTGAAAAGATGCTGAGAACAAAGAGGGAAAGTCAGAGTATTTACTGAGATTTGAAGACTTGCCTCATGTTTCAACACATGCCTCATTGAAAAAGGCCCCTGACAGAGAGACAGATAAGCCACTTGACTCCCCACTTTTCTCATGCTGGCCTGAGGGGCCATGTTTTGGCCAACTGCCGTCACTCCAGATAAACTGCTTTGTCCTGCTGTCATGCCTTTCCCCCTCACTTCCCCTTGATCCTCCCCCCAGAGGACTGGGACAACTGGCCTCTGGCCTCAGTGTCCCCCTCTCCTCCATCCCTGAGGTTGCTCCTTATCTGCTTTCCAGCTGCTCTGACAGAATGCGCAGCTCTGCAGTCAGCCCTGGCTCCCCTCCCCTACTCTCACTGCTCCAGGAACTGGTAGGAAAGCCATGGGGAAACCACCTTAATGTGGCAGAGATCAGAAAGGGGTTCTGGCCCATATTAACACCCTCAACCTTTCCAAAACCCAATAAATTGTGATGAACACCGCTTGGGCCCCTGAAGCTTCCTGGGTTTCACCGCCACCATTTTTGGTGGAAAAGCAAATGTCTAATAGCTTGCTCGCCACCACAACAGGGGTGCTGGTTGGGATGCCCTGCACCAATTTAGACCAAATGCAGGCCTGAGCTTGGATCCACGAGCAGGCCTAAATTTGAACAAACCACAGGCCTATGCCTGCACCAATCACAAGCCTGCAGCTGGTATGTAAGGAGCACTCCTCTCACCTACACTTCTTGGTTTCTTCTGGAGGCTTTCATTGTGCTCTTGTGTGGATCTTGTTAAATACAAGCCTCAACCTCAGGTAATGTGGGCTTCGGGGGCACTGAATAGTGTGGACATAAAAGTTATTTTCAAAGAAAAAACAATAAACCCTAGGGGTTGTCAGCCTTCAAGAGATCCAGCAAGCAGAATCTGGCAAAGTCAGCCAAGCACCTGACAGGGCCACCTGTCAGCATCCAGCACTGACTTTTGTCAGTCAGCGGCACCAAGGCTGCCAGCTGAGCTGCACTTTGCCTGTGCATGACTTCTATCTAAATCAAGCAAAGGGACCCCTCAACTGGTTGGCAGGAATAGAATGATTTAGCATTGGTAGAAACATCATGATGAGGATTTTAAAGAGGGCTTCCAAGGGTCTTGGGGTGTGTACTATCATGAATGCTTTCTATGGAAGAGATGATTTCCAAGAAAGTTGCTGAAATACAAAGTTATTTGTAACTTTGATTTTTATGGGTGAATTTCCTGTAATAATAGAGTTATGTTGATTAGCATACTGGATTAGTAAAGTCATGTTAATATTGTTAGTAAGCTGAGTAGATGTGGATTATTTTGGTTTTCACATATGAGGCATACTGAGGCATTATGTGGGAGCGAGGAGAAACAGGTAAAACTGCAGGGTTCACATGAGAAAAGGCAGAGAATAGCTAGTACAAAGGAAAATGATACGGAGAAGAGGAGAGAAAGTGGCAGGATGGAAAGAGCTTCTGCGGCAGTATTTAAAGAAAGTTTTGCGAGACATTTGTAGGTCAGTGGATGCACTTGAGACCATAGTCTTCTGTAAATCAGACACAGATGTTTAAATACTGCATTGTTTCTCTGGTGTGAGAAACCAACAGAGTAAATAAGGACCAAAATGTATAAAAGATATTGGGAAATAGCAAGAAAATGTTCAGATGGGAAGGGGAACTAGAGACGGGGAGGGGCAAAGGAAGGGAAAAGGAAAACAGAGACTAGAAGGAAACAGGAAACAAAGCGTTTATAAGTAAGGGAGGGAAGAAGGTGAAGGAAGGGGAGGGGGGTGGAGAAAAGCAGAGTCAAGTTACATCACACACAGGTGCAAATTTCCTGTGATGAATGTTATCAACATGTATAGCTAACGTACCAATAAAATGAATTTTTTATAAAAGAAAAATTTGAAAGAGAGGAGAGAGGAGAAGGTTTGGAGGATTAGAAACTGGGGTATGTGAGCTACATCAAGATGGAATTTTTACAGTTGCCCACTATTAATCGCTCTAATGGTTTGTTCCTTGTGTTTCACTGTGTGCACCTCTGCGCTGAGACTGGAAAATATGGGGGCCTGGTTTTGGGGTTACTTTGCTACTTAAAAAAATATACACTCATTTGAGAAAAATTGTAATATATTCATGAACAATTAGAACAAATAAAAGTAAATATTAATCACAAGATGAAGCACCAGTAAAATGGATACGGAGGAGTCAAAAATCTAAAAAAATAGGGAAGCTGAACTGCATTAAAAATAACCAATTTCTTCATGAGGGGAGGGTGTAATAAAGACACAGTACAGTGTAGAGCAGAAGGCAGACAACTAAAGAGCATATTGGGAGATTGCTGACTGCTTTGGGGGAAATTGTCAAAACCATTGAAGTTTTTGAAAAAATTCTACCCTAAATATTAATTTTTTTATTGTTGTATTATTTCAGAGGGTTTAGGCCACTGCAAAGCCAAAAGCTCTCGGGACTGCCCTCACTTCTGATCCCAGCTACAAATTCAGTAAGTTACCAAAATCATCTTCAGTTTCTTTTTTTTTTTTTTTTTTTGCGGTACTGGGGATCGAACTCAGGACCCTGCGCTTGCTAGGCAAGCGCTTATTCCACTGAGCTATATCCCCAGCCCCTTCAGTTTCAATTAAGTTGCCAGAAGGACTCCAGAACTTACTGAGAATAACTACAGGGAACGAATACAGGTCAAAATCATCTCAGAGAAGCAGCACATATGGCAGAAAATAAAAGAAGTGATCGATATGGTACTTCCATTGCACTCCTCCTGTGAAGGCAGTGCATCGCTCTGCAGGGGTCAGTGTGTGACGGTGTGCAGGAAGAGTTGCCAAAGAGGTGGACTTGATACAGAGAGTTTTTACTGGGATTCTGTCAGGCAGGCTTGCCTGATGGGCTGCCCACCTAGTTGATGTGAGTATTTAGGTCAACTGATAGCATATGGCACAAAGGCCCTACCCTAAGTGACACTGTTGATCTTTTTCAATCTCTGTCTGAAGTCTGTATGAACATGCCATCTCTGCCGGAAGTGATATTGTTAGCCTGTGCGGTATGATCCAGTTCTCCAGGTGAGCGGACTCTCCTTCAGGAGAGATCATCTTCCGGCAGCATAGGACCGAGGCCAGATCTTTTCCTTGGGCAAGATCAAGTTATTTACTGTACAAATGTAAGTTCTTTCATCATCTCTTCCTTCAATAAAGACTTTTTCACACGTATGCAGAAAAAGTCATCTATAGTTTCACCGGTTTTACTGAGACTTCAAATACTGCAGTATATAACCTTCCAGATAGATTTTATGAAGGTAAACATTAAAGTGTTAATTCATTTTATATTTATTCCTCCCCAAATTTAAAATGAATTGTTAGTGCAAGTTAATAAAACAACCTGAAAAGTAAAATTATTGAATGGTAGGATAAGACCTTAGACTTTATTGGGTCTTCTGCAAAGAATAAATGATTTATTCAAGACTAACTGAGTCAGTGAGATAGAGCTCAACCTCTTAGGCCAGTGGCCTTTTCTTATACTTAGAGATACTCAGGAGGACTTTTGGAACTGAAAAATGTTATTGAACCTTTTGAAAACAGGACTACTTTTGTGACTTATTGTAAGAAAACCCTAATGTCCTTTGGGTTCATTAGGCTCTGCCCTGGAATTTGGGATTTTTCCAAATCAATATGTTTTGCACATTTTTCCGATTAGCTGTGTTCATATGATGCTGAAATAGTCAACTGGATTTTATGCTCTTGATAAAAGCAGCTTGTGATCTAAAAGTGCACACTCTTCAGTTCTTTGGAAACTTCCCCTTCCATTTTTTGCCTCCTTGTTCTTTAAAAATCTGTTAAATTTGTGTTTTTCAGGTTTAAACCTGGAATCGAGTTTTCAGCTGATTTCACCCCCTACTTCCAAATTTTATAAATATTTAATTGACTTCTTTTTTATATGTGTGTTGGTTAGGGTTAGAGACTGTTAATTGATGTAAAGTGGTATAAAAAGGGGCCAAAATTTATTCTTCTGTCACAGCTTGTGTGTTGAGAAGCAAAAGAAGTGGATGGACTCTTTACAAAAATTATTAGTGGGAACAGCATTGAGAGTAGATACAACAGAAAGGCTTCCTTGGTCTCATTTCAGGTGATGGAGATGCCCTGCTACCCTAAACCATTTCCTGTCCACTGCCCAGAGTTACCTGGGCTCTGATGCCAGAAATGGGTGAAGCATTTGGACCAGATGGAGATGTGTTTTAGAAATGGAAAATTCAAACATCCTTGGGGAAATGTTAGTATGTTAGGGTCCCCTAAGTTGGTATACTTTTTGAATAATTTCCTTAAATCAGATGCAATGAAGAGATAAAAAAATTGATGCAATAAACTTGCAACTTGATGTGGGGTCAGGTCTACGATGGAAAAAGAGAAATCTTCAGGAAAGTGGAGAGAAACAGGAGACCAAACAGAGGACTGGGGCATACAGATGGCTAGAACCTCCACGTTTTCCTTTGCTGTGACTCTGAACCATGAGTTTAGTGGAGCATCAGGTGGAGTTGATGCAAAAGGGTTGACAAATGTCCTTTCAATAACTGAGAAGAAAAATGTAAATGTTGCTAAGATGATCAGAAGGGTTAAAAACACTCATCAGTTATGCATGTTATGAAGAACAAGCTTGGCTTTGTTTCGCAAATGTGTAGCAATAGAGGTATTCTGGAAACACAGAGAAATATCAATACGACCACCTAATGGAGCAATCCACCACCACTGTGGCTTAATAAGCTTTTCCTTCCCAGCCTCTGCTTTCGCCATACAACTCAACACTCTTGAGGCTCTGCCCTTATGTTCTGGAGAGCACTGTTCAATAGAAATGTAACATGAGACACACACTGATTTTCATTTTTTTAGTAGCTATGTTACAAAAGCAGAAAGAAAGTTCAAACTGTTATTTAACCTAATGTAGGCAAATATTATTTCAGTAGGAACAAAGGCTTAATGAACTATTTTACGATTGTTTTATTGTCTTTGATCAGGTGTGCGTGCACGTGTGTGTGTGTGTGTGTGTGTGTGTGTGTGTGTGTGTGTTATTTTGTGGTATGGTATCTTGCCAGTTGCTCAGGGTAGCCTAGAACTCTATCTCAGGCTCTGATTAGCTGTTATAACAGGTATGGGCCACCACGTGTGGCTGTGCTTATATTTTATGTTTACAGGACAGCTCAGTTTGAAGTAAACACATTTTAATTGTTCAATAGCCACAGGTGTTTAGTGACTGATAGATTGGACAGTGAATCTATAGAAAAAATAGTCATATCTCTGAAAAGGCATGAAAATACTTCATTAGCGGTAGACAATAAATAAAGCTTACTGACTTACTAAGGATATTGGAGGTAGCAGGCTGCTGTGCTCGTTCAGAGGACTGAAAATGTCATCGAGGGTCCAGGTTCTTTCCAGCTTTCTCATTCAAGGGTCTTTCTTGGGACACTGGCTTGTAAGGCTTATTACAGCTTCCAGTATCAAGCTCTAAGATCCCGAAGGAGAAGGAACAAACAGGCTTCCCCCCCACTTTTTCTTTTTATTTAGAAAGAGGAGTATTTCTCCTAAAAGATATCCCTGGATATCCTGTTGGCCAAATTGGGAAACTGAAAAGTTACATAGGGAAAGTTTCAAAAGTTCGAAAATCAACCCTGGCATATTACTGCCACAGACAAAATAAAGCTTCTGTTAGCCTAGAACAGAAAAGTAGATGGTGACCGACCAGGAAGCCAATGATGTCTGTGGTGGTGGTGGGGGGGTGGTTTCCTCAAAGGAGAGGGGGACAAAAATCCCCCTTCAAAAGTTCCCCTCAAGGGAGAAGGCCAAAACCACAGTGGCCTTCTCATAAAAAATAACTACACTGATTGCTCCCCAAGCTGCATGCTTGTGCACCACATGTAAACGCAGAGCAGTGTATCTAATTTGTGAACACGCATGAGGTATCTATTGCTGTAATACTTACTGATGATAAAATCAGTGCAGAATTGTCAGGTTCCACCAGGAGCTCCTCAAGAACAGGAATTGTGATGCTTTTGGAGGAAGGAGATTCTTTTGTGTCCCATGGCACAGTGTTCATTTGTGTTTGGTGAATAAATGGCTCCTTTTATTCCCTGAAGACATTTTATGTTACCCTATCAAAGCATTTCTGTCACTTCTCGCAAAGTCTGTGTTGCTCTTTTTAAAAATCATGGGTCCCACTGCCCGTGCTCTGCAACCTTGTACACAGATCCTGGTCCTCACTGTGACCCATCTCAATCTCCACCAGCCAAGGGTTCCTGTTGGGCAGAAGGGTCACGGCCAGAAACTATAGCCAACCAATGACTCAGCGACCTCTTCATTAGAATTTCCTCCTTCCCCAGAATTAGTAAGGACATTAGGGAAATAAAACTAGCCTTTCCCACGCACAGTTGATGACTCCTGGGTCTGTGTCTTATGATCTTTGTTTTACAAAGCGCCTTTGCAGTTTAATAAGCTTTTTCTGTTGGTAAAGAATAGAGATGCTCTGAAGCTTCCTCAATTATTGAGATTTTACTTTATAGAAAGAAAAATATTATCCCCATCTACCCAGATCTTGCAGAGAATGAGATCAATGCTCAGGATGAAAGTGTAACTGTAGCTCTAATGATCCGCCAGTGGGACTGACTCCACAGTGCCTTCTGCACCCTGTCCCCTCAGAAATGGGTACCCAGTTCTCCTCCATGTTAGTGTTGATGACGGTGGTGACTCAGACATCTTTCATTTCTGTTCCTCTACCACATCCCTTCTTTCTATACTGCCTATCCCATGGCTTCTGCTTTGTCACCATGACTTCTACTCCCTTGTGGTCTCTCTGCCACCTGGTAGCTACTGAATTTCTCCAGATCCTCTTGAGAAAGCATTTGTACTTGGAGTTGACTTTCCTGGATCTCCCCAGAATCAGGACCTTCATTCCTTGGAGGTCTCAGGCCAGGTGAGGCTCCTGACCAGTGGCAGTTAGAGTGGCAGACCTATGTCAGGTGACTTTCTCTAGGGCAGTTACCTGTCTTCACAATGAAATCTTGAGGTAAACAATATAATGATCTATGTGTTACCCAAGACTCTTGATCTTCAGCCCTCGGGTTTACGCTAACCTATTATGCCCAGCTGACAATGTATGTGAGCCTTCCATTCCCAAAGATCTTAGGCAACTAAGTCATTATTGACTTCCTGTCCAGTGTTTCTGGTCTTATATGAAGAATTTTCTATTCATTCCACAAATTTTTTTCTGCTGGCTACATGTTAGTTTTAGGCAAAAGTTGTTCTTGGCTTCCCTCTTTCATTTTTAGGATTTTCTTTTTTATTAGTATATGCTTGTGGTACCTGTTACTTACTCGCCTCCTGGGAGACTGGTACATATACATCGCGGCTCACTGATCAGTTCCCTTCTCCTCCCTGCCCTTCCTCTCCCTCCAGTCCTAGACCTCCTTCCACTCTACACAAAGTCTCCCTCCCTGTTTCCTGTCATCTGTCTTTTATCTGCTCTTTAAATGATTTATATTTTGGGTTGCTCACATTGGAGAAACCATGCAATATTTGGCCTTCTGTGTCTAATTAATTTCACCTAGTGTTATGACCTCAAGATGCATCCGTTTTCCCACAAATGACTCACATTTACCCTTGTGTGTGGCTGAAGAGTAGTCTGTTGTGCATGTGTACCACATTTTCTTTATCCATTCAGCCATTGATGGGCCACAGGCTGCTTCTAGGATTTAGCTGGCATGGGTTGTGCAGCTATAAATATCACGTGATACACTAAAATATGATGTCTTTCCTCTTTCCATTTTTTTGAGAAGTGATTGTATCTACTTGTTGTCTTTTGGGGTTAAACAGTTGGTCCTGAAAGGATCATGAAAAAAAATTCTGGAGTGGCAGAATTTTAATTTTGTCTTCACTAGAATGTTGGTGATTGGGTGTGTGTTCCCAAAAACAAGACCTAGCTGGAAATTGATCAACCTGGATCTAGAGATCAAGAATGCCAGCCCCAGTCAGCCTGTCTGTGCCTTATGGACCTTACGGAGTACCCACTGAGTAGGAGAGCAGTGGTGGCAGATAAGGCAAGGATAGGTTGATTGGAGCTGGCATTTTTACTCTCTAAGTTTCCAGGCTGATTATTTATTGGCTAGGTCTTATTTTCAGGGAAAATAGTTACTGAGGATGATGTTCTTCCCATGGAAATTACTCCTCAGCACAATTAATTAACAACAACTAAATGACAAAGTTCTGTGTCAGTCAGGGTCTCAACAGTAAACAGATAAACACTCAGTTGAGTAATGTGAAGTTTTTAAAAAGTCCAACTTACAAGAGTCAGCAGGGTATAGCATTTCAGACCTGGAAAACAGAGCGTTCCTTACCACTGTTATAGTGCTGGGCCGAGGGATGATACCAGCACAGGGAGACAGACAATGCTGCATGCAGATGTTCTGGTGGAAGCTGCAACCTTTGCCCAAGTGATGCAGCCGGTGCACGGTAGCTGTATGGTGGCAGAATTGGGGGAAAAATACCCTCACACCAAGCTCTTGCTTGCCTCTGACCTCCCCACTTCCACCAGCACAGCCAGAAGCTTGGAACTAAAGAGGCAGCCAGAGGTACCCATACAGCCCAGCCTAGAATGGCAGAGAGGAGGAAGGGTGGAGAGCAGACTGAGAAGGTCGACCAGAAGACTTGGAGCATCGTGTTTTCCTCTTTCCTTGAGTCACTTCACTGTAGGTGTGAACACTTATCCCTGTCACAGTTCTTTACAATGCAAAATACAATGTGAAACAAGGTGATGGCAGTGGATTTTACTTTTACTCAGAAGTTTGAGGCTAGCAGAGGAGTTTCCAATGAAGAAAAGCAAAGTTGAAACCCTAACAATGGTTGTATCACATGTCTGGATCTGTTTGCTGCGCTCCTTGGGAAGCGCTCCTCCCTGGCTTCCTCTGTCTTCAGTCCCTGGCTAGGCTGTCCACCTCACCCAGTGTTGGTTTCCTTTAACTCCTCTTCCAAGTGCAAAATCAGAGCCGGACTTGTTCCCCACCCAATCCCCGTGGAAAGAAGATTCGTCACCTTCCTTTTCCTCTATCACTCTTTTCCCTCAGATGAACATTCTTTTGATTCGAGGAAGCTGCTGTCTTTACTATAGGCTTGATACCTATTCTTCCCATCTTTTGAGGCCAGAGTTGTAGTGTCCTGAAGTCCAAAAATCACGTGAGGGTTGGGAAAGCTTAGCCAGGCCCGGCTAGAGATCTGTGGGTAGGTACTCAGGGGCCTCCTAAGAGTCCCAGGTTGGAAGAACTTGGATCCAGTTCTATGTTTATCACTTGTCAGCTTGGGCACGTGACTTAATGACTCTGCGAAATAACTCCTTCCCTCCCTCCCTCCTTCTCTCTTTCCTAGAAAAATGAAATGAACACATTCCAAAACACTGTATGACCCAAATCAACATAAGCACTTCCTTTCTGGCGGGGAAAATTTCCTTTTCCCCATTATCTCAACAATGTGGTGCAAGAATTTCTAAGAGAAAAAAATGAGGGTTGGGGGGCTTGAATACTCTGAGTCGGAACTTGGTCAGTTGAAAAACCTCCCCTGGAGATTTGATACAGGGCTACTTCCCGTGTCCCCCTCAACTGGATCATATCTAGTGAGGAGCTGCTTTCCAGAAATGAGGCTACAAACCTGTAAAGGCAGAAGAGACCAGAAGATATATTTTATTTGGCTTTCACAGAATTGCAAAGTTTTAAATTTAACTGTCAAAAATTAAAGTCAGGAGATTTCACACGCACACAAAGCTGTCATATTTTTGTCTTCACTTGTACAGAATGCAGAATTTCTGGCAAAACCAAGTATATGTTCTTGAATTCCAAAATTCAGCTGAAGCTTTAGACATAGCACACAATCCAGCTGGGGTCACCTATTTGTGTCGCCTGTCGCTCTGGCAATTGCTTTTGCCATGCACGGTCTGATCTAGACTGCCAAGGGGGCGCTAATATCAGAGCTAGCGGCCTGGGCTCTGCTCTGGGTCATGCCAGGATCCGGAGCACACACTTACTAGCCAAAGCCTTCGTGTCTCAGCCTAGTGTGATGAAGAGGGGGTAAGGGAGAGTGGCAGGCAAAGGAGGGCACCGCCCTGGAGGGCGGGGCTCCCATGCAGCCCCTGGGCGAGGCTTCCACAGTTCGCCTGTACCTGGCAGCGGCCACCTAGCCCAGCTGGCCTAGGGGATCCCAGAACGGGCCGCCAGCTGGCCCCAGGCGGCATCCTAGGCCCAGGGAAAGGCGGATAGTGAACACACCTTTGCTTTCTTCTCCTAGAAGTGTTCCTTAGCCAAACGCGTACCATGACACAGCCTTTTCTTACTCCCTTTCCTCTCTTCTCTCTGTCCCCCTTTCTCCCCCTCTTCCTTCCTCCTTTTACTCCCCCCCTTTCCGCTCCTTGGTCCTAGGATTGCTGTGTCGCCATATATCTAAGAGGCTGTTTAGGATAACAGAAGTCCTAGAGCAAACATATGTTTGAAAGCAGTGTACCTGGGAGCAAATCAACGATAAAGCGGAGCTGGAGGTGTGTTCCCCTTGCTCGGAGAAGGCCCAACTCCAGCCCCAGGCCGGCGGCCTGAGAGGAATTGGAGCTGGGAGGGTGGCGGTGAGGACTTGAGAGCCCTGTGGAACCAGTGCCGCCCCGCCCCTGAGATTTCCAAGCTTTGGTAGATGCCTCCTTGGAGCTGCAGTGCCCTCAGCCCGCATACAGGGGCAAGAGGCATTTCCCATGGGAAGATGATCCGTTCTAGGAGAACGTCCTGTTTTTTTTTAAGTTTTTTTGAAGTTCAATACAAAATCATAAACGACTATGCAGAATACAGTATAATTGGGACATATCAGAAAATATTTGGCTTATCTTTGACTTCATATTTAGGAAATTAAAAAACCCCACAACACCGGAAGGAAGTTAAAATTCCAAGTGGTTGCTCAGTGGGACATGAAAAGAGTGTTCTTGCCCTTTACCACCTTCTGCAAGATCAGCCAAGGGTGAGAGGAGACTTCACAGGCTGGAGGGAGCTGGAGAAGCTTGAGAAACCCACCTAAAGTTTTCAGTTCTGGAGGTCACTGCACATATAGCAACCTGGCAAAATGCCCTGGGCTGTAGATTGCTTGGAAATTGGGTCAGAACATGTGAGAAGTGGCTAAGGCAGGGTCCTTGCTAGATACAAGGGGCAGAAGTGACATCCACTTCTCTGAAGGGCTAAGGTGAGGGGTAAAGTGCCCTGTACGTGACCAGTAGGACTCATAAGGCGCAGGCATCTTCGTTTCAGCTGGATCTGCTCCTGGGCCTGTTTGAATGAGTATTCCTGAAAGGACAGTGTTTTCTGAAGGACTTTCTGAAGCAGACAAAAATGTATGTTCTTTTTTTTCTGGAGAAAGTTGAGAAAGTCACCTAGGTAGTGGGCCAGCTCTGAATGAAAAGGTTGCCGCTGTCTTTGAAACTCTGGGTTGCCCCAAGGGCTGTAGCATGTTATCACTTCTCTTGAAGTGATGAGCGAAGCAGAGGACCACAAAAACCCTACGAGACAGAAGTTACAGGAAATGCTGCGGCCTGGTAAACTGGAGGCCCTCTCACTGGCTAGGTGACTCCGATTCATAAGCACTTGGGATTTCTCACGATCAGGCCTTCTTCCCTTGTGGGGCAGGCAACAGGGGGTAGGAAGTGCTAAGTAGGTTAAATGGACAAGGAACGTATGAATGGCAAGTCAAATGTGCAAAATGTATCTCTCAACTAGGTCAGGTGCGTGCTTGGTAGCTGGAGGTAATCGCTACCTCTGGGATGTAATTTCTAGGATGGGAAAAGAAGGTTGACTGAACTAGAGGCAGAGTTACACCCTGCTGCTTAACTCATATGAGACCATGCACTTCTGTAAACCCTGTTCCAAGAAGAGTAACTAAGTGATCAGAATGAAAGTGAGATGATAACTTAAACTGTGAGCACCTCTATTTATTAGGGACTATAGAAGTGAGAGGAAACTCAGCAAGTTGAAGCTGTGCCCTGATGCAGTGGAATGGCCACAGTTTGTCTGGTGAACCCTGGAGACACAGCTTATAATAAGGCTGTCTTCCTTTTATGCCTTGTTAGCTAGATAAAAACTGCACGACTACAGCCTGGTGAATAGCACTTCTATTTTTGGAACTTACCTAGGATGATTCTCTCTTAGTCATCTGTTTCTATATTTAACAACCCTTACACTCAGAATTGTTAACTTCCAGCTGGCTTAAATCTTTTAATCTTCAGGGAACCCCTGCCTTTGCTCCGACCTGCCCCTGAGCAGATGGGGAGGACTGGCAAGGCGCATCTCTTTCTCAGACCATCCCGTTTTGTTCCATTTAGTTCCTGACTGACTTACGTGAGAAGAGTGAGCTGGACGTTATTCCATGGCACAGATGCACAGGACTGCTTCTTTACTTCCTCTGTGATCTGGCTTTACTTTCTAATGCTGTAAAGATGACTGGAAATGCAGTAATATGAAAATTCATGCTACTTACAGCACACATCCAAATAACCAACCAGACCTCCATTGGAGGATTTGGAAGTTTCTTAGGGGATCAAAGCCACTTGTAACTGATGGCAAATGAATGTCAGATACCCATAGAGTGGAAGATCCAAGACTCATTGACACTTCCATCTTCCATATTTCATGCCACTAATTCCATTGAAAAGCAAAATGCAGCTTTGCTGAGGATGGAATCAACTGTTTATCTTCACACCAGTGCCACATTCTAGTCATGGGAAACAGATAAAATGGGTGAAATAACTTTTCAGGTTCCATACATCATAGAGCAGTTTTACTAAGAAACAAGGGAAGATTACTTAGACATGGTTGGGGTGCCTTTTATCATAGGGTGATTTCCATTACTTCTTTGTTTTACACAACCAAATAATAAAAGAATAACAATAGTTAATATATACTTGTTTCATTATCTTCAAATTTATAAAGGGTGTGATTAATATTTTACCAAACAAGTAGAGATGTGATGGATATTTATATGTACATAGCTAATTTCATTCTATTTAGATCATTATTTTCATTTACTGCTGTCAGTAAAATGTTTACTTCCGTGTCAGTCTGGGACATTGTATTGTGACGTTTCCTTTTCCCCATTTCATTACCTGAGCTCCACTTCTACATGAAATGCTTGATTCTTTACCTGCTGGTCTGCACTCACCTCTCTGCTAGTGGTGGGGATTTTCTGTACTGTCAACTGCTGTCCTCTGTAGGGTCTTGGTCCTTGGCCCAACTGAGTTGGGAATATCACTCTGTAAAAACTTGATTTTGAATTCTAATTCCAAATACATTACAGATTTTTAATATAAGTTTTTTGCTCTTTTATTTAGGCCCAGAGAAAAATTAGCTCACAGTTATAAACTGTAAAATGTTCAGTGTGAGCAAGTTTTTAAACAAGTGTAAAGTGCATATATTATCATGAGGATTAAACTTGGAGTTGATTCTAAGCATTTCACTACTTTTTCTTTCTTGCTAAAATTATCTGCCTTAGGTAATTTTCATAAGATTAGCCCTTCCCCCTCCAGTTCATTCTGTGTTTTTACCTGTTGTTCATCTGTTAAATGCCACATTAGCACCTCTCCACTATTTCAACAAGAAACACCAGTGGCTTAGCCAGTTTCCAACCTGATTCACTTCTAGAGCCTCTTTGGACATTAAGCTCTTGAACACTGTTTACAGCCCGAATTCCCCTTTTAAGTGCTTCTTAAAGGAGGGGAACACTGCAAAGTGCACGCTGTCACATTTCTACTTCTACTCAGCCCTTTTCACTTCTGCACTCGTCTGACAATCACATCGCTTTGTTCTGTGCTAACTGCTGTGCTCAGTGCTGAGAATACAGAGGTGAGCAAACATCAATCTTGACCCGGAAGAACTTCCAAAGGTGAGAGAGCCATGCCAGTACATGATTATAATGTGATATAACTGCGCTAGTGGGAACAGGAGAACTGAATCATCCTGGAGGAGTCAGAGAATGTGGCATTCGAGTTCGCGAAGGATTTATCAGATGTGTAGCGGGGGGCATGTTGCACAAATGGTTTTTAGCCTAAGAAACAACATGAACCACATTATAGAGGCATGAAAGGGTATAGCTGGTTTGGAGAATAGTGAGAAGTTTGGCATGGCTAGACCATAGGGGGTGCATGTGTGTGTGAACGACAGACTCTGGGAGATGTGCATGAGGTGAGGGAAGCTTGGAAAAGCAGGGGGTTGGTGTAAATTGAGTGTGGGATTCTGACTTAATTCAATCGGGGTGCGGTAGTGAATGTGCTAAGGCAGGAGAGTTCCGTGATAACTACAATGTAGATGGCAGCACGTGTGTGAGATGGGTCCAGGAAGACGGGTCGGAGGGAGCCTCGGTAAAACGTCAGGCCGTGCTGCCTGCAGGAGGCAAGTCCTTGGACGCTTCCTCTGGCAGACCTGTTATGAAACTCTTGCAACTGGATTGGGAGTTAAAATTCAAGTCACAAAGAGAAATGCACAGGAAGAGCCCCAGTGGAGAGACGTTTTAGCGGTAGAATCGTTGAGACTATGTGAATGATGGGTTAGAAGCACAAGGAAAATGAGAACGGGCCCGCATTGTCTCTCTGATAGACTCGCTAGCTGGAGGCATTACTGATACACATAAAATAAGGGAGACCCAAAGGAGCTTTGGCCGGGAAAGGCGGAGGGAGATGGGTGACGTAGCAGGCTTACCGGGTGTCTGATTTGTGTCTTCTTTTGACCATGATTGGAGTAGATCACTGTATGGCAACTTCAATTCACTTTGTGCCTCCTGCCAGCCTCTTGGCCTTCCCTTTATGCCAGGGGTGGGCTGTGTTCAAACGTGTCAAGTTTGAGGGAGTTAACATTCCCAGGACAGCCAGCAATCCATGGGGGATGGAGCCGAAGGATAAACGCTCCCGATTCCGTACAGTGCCTGGGTAGTCAATCTCGAGGCATTGTGAACCTTCTTACAGGCTTGGGCAGGATGGCAGAATCTCTCTATGCATTTTAACATTGGCTTTTCTTTTTTTCCTGTATTGTTTTCTCCACTGTTGCCCTCCTGCTCCCTGGAGTCACCTTTCAAGTAAGCTACTTATACATCCATTGTTATCTCAGCTTTTACTTTTCAAGCACCCAGAGCTGAGAAAGCTGGGGAGGAAAACATTGATCTGATAGTAGGTGTGTTAAGACTGTGGTGCCTGAGCACTTGGCTTATGTTTTGGAGGCTTAGACATTCATATCTATGTTTGCATCGTTGAAAAGTCTTATATCTGATTAACATACTAAATAACTTGTTACCTTCTCCCATGTACCTGTGTGTGTTTGAAAGCACAGTTCTTAGACTCCTCTGGGTTTTGTGCTGGAATATGGCTGCATGAAAACATCCAGGTCTATCGTTTTATACTTCTCCTCCTATCATGGCACTATTGGTAGACACTTTAGCCAAAAATGTCTCTCTCTACCCAACAGAGTGCCACCCCCACACCGTAAGATGTCTATAAAGGAGTATCCTTGCCAAGCTAGCAAAAAGCCCTGGCAAGCCTAGGAAAGAAAATTGTATAGGCTCCGGGTGTGGAGGCTGGGTACCTGGAGCATAGTTAGAAGTAGGAACATGGGCTCCCACCTCATCTTGGTGAAAGGCTGACAGGCGTGGGAGAACCACAGGGCAGTGGTCCCCGGCCTTTTTGGCATGGCGGACCAGTTTCATGGAAGATAAATTTCCCCTGAGTAGAGCAGGGAAGGAGGGGTGATTTCAGGATGATTCGAAGTATTGCACAGCCTAGATCTTTCACACGCACAGTTAGTTCACAGTAGGGTTCATGCTCCTATGTGAATCTAACATTGCTACTGATTTGACAGGAGGTTGTACAGCCCAGTTCCTAACAGACCACACACTGTTCCCTGTCTGTGGCTTGGAGGTCCCTTGTCTATGTCCCTGGCATAGTCCTTTTTAGAGCATGGGATCTAGAAGACCTCTTTAGTGGCTTTTAGGCATGATATATCCACTGGGCATCTTGGTAGGTGTCTGGTGACACAGATGTGGGGCTTGGAGAAGTTGGAACTTGATATAGATAGTTACATGGATTGTCACTGAATGGTGGGAGTGGATGGGCTTAGCTAGGAAGATGAGGGACTGTGAGTAGAGAAGGTCTAAGAACAGAGCCCTGGGGGTGGCTGGGGAGGCAGAGCCAGGGAAGGAGGCTAAGGAGCAGCAGCCTCTGGGAGTGACTCAGAGTGTATCATCTTGACAGTTTAAAGGAATTTTTTTCTTCTAAGCTAAAAAAGCAACCATAAATTAATCCCTAAAGCAGTGTGGTAGAGGTAATGTGCTCTCCTTCTCTGCTTACTCAGTGCTCTATGTATGTAGACTCTTACAGAACTGGTCACACTGTGCCCACCAACCTGTATTTGAGGATAGAGATATTTTATGACTCTGGTGGGAGTCATAAAACTGAAAGGCCACATAAAGCAGCCATACCTGGTGCTATGTTCTGAATATGCCCCCCATTCATATATTAAAATTTAATTGTCAATATGAAAGTATTAAAAAGGGAGGACTTTAGGAAGTGATTAAGCCCTGAGGATGAGTGCTAGTGTGTGGAATTAGCAGCTCTGTAAAAGGATTTTATCGCTTCTCTCTCTTCTTTCATGTGAGGATGCAAGATTTACACCCTTTGGAGGTTAGAGAAATGAAGCACCATCTTGGAAGCAGTGTCTGGGTTCTCTTTAAACACTGAACTTGCCAGTTCCTTGATCTTGGACTTTCATCCTCCAGAACTGTGAGAAATGTATCTTCTTTGTAAATTTTCTAGATCCAGGTATTTTATTACAGCAACATTAATAGACAAAGACACTTGGGCAGAAATGCAGTGCCTTTTTGAAGTATAAATAGAAGATATTATGTGATTAAGGGGGAAGTGCCTCATATCACAAACTTTCATAAATTTCTAAGAATGTTTCCTTAGCTGTAATGTGAGATAAATTATATCATCGCTAATTTACTGTGAGTACAGTCATATAACTAGAAAAATATTTAAGCAGAAATTAAATGTTCTATGCAGATGAAATTAGGTAGATTCTAATGCTTTCACTTTGAAGAATCTCAAGTAGAAGCTAAATGTTCTAGAAAGGTGTGAATGCTTGCTTTATTTGACTCATTCACTTTTAAAATAATGAGTGAGAGGGTACAGAAGGGTAAGGATTTACCCCAGATTTTAGAGTTGTGAAAAAAATGGGCAGAAGGCCTCATAGAGCCCATTTCTACTATTACAGCTTTTAATGCATACCACTGAGGGTCTGCTGTGGTAGATCTGGGCCACGCATTACAAGGTTGGTTCCTGGCCTGTGGTGCTATGGGGAAATGGTAGAGCCTTTAGAAGTTAGGGCCTTGTGGCAGTCAGGGTACAGTTTCAACTTGATTGGCTTTGGGACACAATAAGGGGTTGGCGGAACACACTTCTGGGTGTGTCTGGGCGGGTCATGCAGACGTGACCTTGAGGTCTGTCTGGTTCCTCACCCCTCCCTTTCTGGGGCTATTTCCCCGTTTCTATTCTGGGGGCATCTTTCCTCTACTCTACCCTTCCACCAAGAGGTTCTTGCTTTGGAGCCAGCTGACCATGACTGCAGTTTCCTTAAAACTGTAGACCGAATTAAACCTCAGCTATTGTGTCCTAGTGATGGTCCAGCTGACTAATGTGGGTCTACTGGGAGCTTTGATGACACTGGGACCATGGACTTGATGATGACTGTGGGACCCTGGCTTCCTCCTCCCCCTCTTCTTCCTCTACCTCCTTTTTCTCATCCTTCTTCCTTCCCCCTCTGCTCTCTCTCCCTCCCCCTTCTTCTTCCTCTCTGCCTCTGTCTGTCTCTCGCTCTGACACTGCCCTCCTTCTGCTTCTGTTCCTGGCTGATCATAAGGTGAACATTTTGCCTCTCCGTGGGTTCCTGCCCAGAGGTACTATGCCACCACAGGCCCCAAACAATGGGGCAAATAGGGCATGGACTGAAACTTCCAAAACTATGAGGCAAAATAAACCTTTCTCTTTAAAAAAAATTAAACTGATTTATTTCAGAAATGTGTTATAATTGTGGGAAGTTGCCTCACTTCCCATAGTCCCCTAGGGTCCTTCATGAGCCAAGAGGGGAGGGGATAGAAGAGAAGCATATGGAAGATGTGACAGAGCTCTTTCTTAGGAAAATGAGAGGTTAAGGCCGAGCTTTGTGCTGCTGTGCTCTGCTGCCAGCCCTCTAAGGGTCGCTCTCATGGATTCTGTCTTCAAGGGGCTCTGGGTGATATGGAAAGATGCTGGGATATTCATAGGGAACATCAAGTTATACTTGCTGTGGGATTTCATGCCAGGAGAAAAGAAAGGAATTAATGCATAATTATAAATGATGCAATGTATGTAATTAGGTACGTGTATAAGTATGAATAATTAAATGAAGAATTACTCTATGAACTTTCTGAAGGCAGGACCATGCCTGTTTTTCCTTTTAACCTGGTAGAGTATTTGGGAGTCAGGAAAGGGTTCCTTGATGAGGTGCCGTGTAAATCCATACCTGAGGGATGAGTAGCCAATGAGCAATGATCCAGGCATGAATGCAGCGAGAAAGAGAATGGTTTATTTAGGTAACTACAGGTAGCTCCAAATATCTGGTTTGGAGGGGATGTGGGTGGAATAGAAATATAGTGGCTAACCAGAGTCATATCAGCCCTAACTCTATTTTTGGAAAGAGATTTGACTTTATTCGGAAAACAAGAAGTTATCAAAAGCATTGCAAAGAGCATGGAGTCTTTAACTTGATTGCTATGGCCTCAACATGGAGAGTAATCTAGAGAGCAGCAAACCTGGACACTGGGAGAGAGCTTAGAGACTGTGATGATGGCACAGGTATAGCTGACTGTGGTGCGAACTGGGGTTAATGGGAACTGGATTCAAGGAAAAGGATATAATTTGATGATTATTCGGCTGGGAGAGGAGGAGGGGGAAATCTAAGGTAAGGCCCAGGGTCAGGGCTTACTCATCTTGAGTTTTGGACAGAGATCAGGACAGATGCAGAATTTCAGCTCCAGCTATTGTTGGACATCACTGGCAATTTTAATTTTTCTTTAAAGTCTCCAAAATTTATGTCACAGGCGCTAGGAAGAGGGGCACTTATAGATACAATGTAATTATTCCTTGAAATGGAGACTGGAAAGTGAAACATTAAATGGTTTGCAGGAGTTATAAACATTTTCTTCTATTCAAGGACAAATCAGTAACAAGCATTTACACAGCCCAGAAAGCATTGCAGTCAATCATATGAGGTTTTATGTGGTGGCGAAGGAAAAAGTAAATTCTTATCTGTGATACTTTACCAAAAATATTCCACAATTGCAAATTTACCTCCAAAAAATCTACCTTCTCTTTGCTGGTTTTACAAAAGCTTCCTGTTTCCAAATGCATCTGTTGTCCTATGCATTTCTCCTCAATCTTCCCAGCTCCCAGAAAGCTGAATTAGTAACGTATTCTACTTTAAAATGCTAATTTCCTGTGCTACACTTACCGATGTAGTGAATGAACGCCGGGTAACCACTGTGAGTGTGTCTGTGTGTGTGGGTACGTGTGTGTGTGAGTGCATGTGCTACACTCGCCAGTAGTGCTCATCGATCTTATTGACACTAGAGGTGAAGAATGGAAGTATGTCAGACAGAGAGGCCAAATAACTTTCCAGTTGTCTTTGTCCCAGATCATTACTCCCACTGGTCCTTTTATACACTCAAGCTCGTGTGATTCACCTGCTTCGCTTTCCTCCTTGCCTCCTACAGAAACTGCTAAAATTATTTTCTGTTGAATTGTGACAGCATTTCTCTAGAAAATCAAGCTTCACTTTTGGGTTCCATTGACTACAAGCTCAGTGTCTTCATTCTGGAAAACTTTTCCTGATTTACTTTCTTGTTTGTGTCAAGGAAGCCCACTCTATGACCTTATGGGAGACGCCCTTAATGCCCTCTGTAAGGACCCTGCTTCTCACCGGCTGAGCTGCAGCTCTGTCCCAGGTGGCACCAGCAGGTTCCCTGAGTCATTTGCTGTCCCGGCACCAGCTCCCTACTTTCTCTCATCACTGTTTGAGGGCTCCAGGTCCATGGATTATTACTACTTCACTCTCTGCCCTTTCAAAGGACTCTTCACGTAGCTCTTACATTCAACCACAATTATCTTGACTATTTTCATTTGTTCATCAAAAAATGACTCTGAAAATTCTGTTTTCTTCCAACATATTTATATTTGAAAAATTTCATGGAAAAGATAATCTGTGAGCATAAACTAGTTCACACAGGTATATGTATTTGCAAAGAAGTCCTGCATGGAGCATTCATACCACCTGAGCCATGTGCCCAAGACAAGAGGCTTCTATTGGGGCACTTGCTGTGTAATGGACCTTGAAAGAGGCTGAGTTAATGTGGCACTAGCAAGCTACTTCTGAGTTTTGAAGGTACTTGCTCAGGCAGCTGCCTCTGAATCTGCTGACTTGAGCTGTCTTTGACGAATGGACAGATGTGTTTGATCATAGCATGCTTATAATCACTCCAAATCCAAATATATTAAGGAGTCTCTAATGATCAGGGTTATTCCCATTTTACCAATCAAGAAAGTAAAGAATGGGGATCTGAGTGGCTTGATCTGGTTAGTACTACATAGGCTGAGACAGGAGCTCAGGTGCAAGGAGTTAGTTTTCATAATTTGTGGTTTAATATTGTGTCCTCTTAGAATGTTTGTTGAGTGCCTTGTGTAGGGAAGATTCTATGCCATGTGTTGAGGACAAAGAACATGAATCCCACTTGCATGGAACTTGTAAGTGAGGGGTTTTGAGGGGATGATAACACACTTAGACATCCAATGAGATGGCATATTTTGAAGGTGGTTCCAATGTGTGCACACTATGGAAAATATGTAAAAGTGATCAGAGAAAAGAATCTAGAGAAAGTAGAAATAGATATGAGAAAATATCCTTTTCACACCACCTTTGGGACTGGCAGGTGAAAATGCAGGCTGCTAGGAGGTTTCAGGACACAAGCAACTGTTTTGCTGAAGAAGTGTTTATATAGAGTCATTGGTGGAAGCTTCATTTCTAGGGGCCCACGTCCTCCACTAACAAGCTAGATGTGAACACGTTCCTGAGGATTTTGACCAGGAGAACGATTGCTCTTCAAATCATATTTATTGGATGCCAGTCGTACTTCAGACAGTATGATAGGTTCCGCCACTCAGTATCAAGTAAGACGTCATCCTCATGCCACCAAATGGGCAGTTTAGTGTAGGCAGACACATAGAACGGCGTTTAGAAAACAGTGTGACAGTTCTATGATGACACAAGTAGTGATGACCTGGGAACACATTGGGGAAGGAACCCTAACCTAGGATTGAACAATTTTCTGTGCACTTTTCTGTGCAACTTATGATTGAATTATGACTTTCAAAAATCATTTGTTTTCTCTGATTGAAAAACAGTACACACATATTTTAAACCTTAGATGTTATTATCAGAACAGTGAAGTAGTACTTTTCCCTATTCCTCTTGATAAGTAAATTAAAAAGTCTAGACACTATACATAAAACAAACATAGACAAGACTGTGAATGATGGAGAGAAGAAGTCCAGGAGACCTACAGATTGTCTAGGGACCCCAAGGGCCATGTAGTTTCTGTGGTGTCTTATGCTTCTTTCAAGAGCCAAGAAACCAGAAAACTGGAGACTACACTGGGCATCCCCCTAAAAACATATTCAACAAAAGTTCACTTTCCTCACAGAAAAGAGTAGTCTTACAAGGTAAGAGGCATTTAAACAATACCTGTTTTATTTCCACCAAATAGCACAGGGAGGAGGGGTGGTGGAGGGTCCTACTTTCCCCTCCACCAAAAAAATACCAAGCAAGAAACCTAGCTTCCACCCTTGCCAAAGTTATATTGGATGAACACTCTTTAAGTTGCTATGGTAAAATACCATAAAGAATAGCAATTTAGGAGATACAAAGTATATGGTGAATATTTAAATTAAAACAACTTATTAGATTAAATGACCGTTGCCCACATTGCCTTTAGTTCCCCTCAAACTACTTCCCCTCCCTTCTAACGCACTTACCCCGTTGTTCTTGCCACTTCCCAAAGCAGTTCTGGAAGTCCTCCTTCATGAGGGTCTTTGTAAGTTGTGATGGAAACATGGTGAATGTTGCTTGCTAATGTCATCTAGTAAAAAGGCAGGCCCATAAAAGCATTTCTGTGTGTCCCTATTCACGTTATTCACTAGATATAGTGCATATGACTTTTGCCTCTCTTCCAAAATCAAAGTGACCATGAAAAGTAAATGTTTTCAATCAACTCAGGACATAGAGTCAGCCATGACAGAGCACGAAAGACACCCGTGAAAGAAGACTTCCAGACTTGCTTGAGAAAGTGGCAAGAAAAATGGGATAAATGTGTTTGAAAGAAGGGGTAGTATTTTGAGGGGATATAATGACAATATGTATTTTACTGCTATAAATTAAAAAAAAATCTAAACATTTTCCATACAGTTTGGGAATTTTTTGAAGTGTGAGAAGTCTAAATTCAAGGCACCAGTAGATCTGGTGTCTGCTGAAGTCCTTCTTCCTCATAGGTGGTATCTTCTTCCTGTGTCCTTATATGGTAGAAGAGGCAAGGCTACAGCTGCTCTGGAAAAGAGTTTGGACATTTCTTATAAAGTAAACATGTGACAGCAAGTGCACTTCTGGACATTAATCCCAAAGTAATGGAAGCTGTCACCCACACAAAAATCTTTACATGACTGTTAATGGCAGTTTTGTTCATAATAGAAAAAACCTACAACTGTAAACAGTGGGTTAATGATTAAACAAACCATGACCCATCTCTTTCATGAAATACTATTCAGCAATAGAAGAATGAACTGTTAATACAAACCACAACCTAGATGATTCTCCAAAGAATCTGATAAAAATAAACTCAAAGGGTTACAAACTATATATACTGTATACTGTCATTTATATGACATTCTTGGAATGAAAAAATTATAGGAAAACAGACTAGGTTAGTGGTTTTCCAGGGTTAAGAGGGTTACAGAGGTGGGAGGGAAGTGAACGAGACTCTAACAGTGCAACAGAAGGAATTCTTGCCATGGTGGAACTTCTGTCTGCCTTGACACAGCAACGTTATTGTCTTGGTTTTAATACTAGATGGCATCATACTACCCCACACTGTACTACTAAAAGATATCACCAAGGGCAGAAACCAGGTAAAGGACACATAGGAGCTATCTGCATTATTTCTAATAACTTTGCGCAAATTTACAATTATCTTAAGATTTAAAGCTTCATTTAAAAAAATTAAACTATTTTCAAGGTTAAGTTAGCCAAAAGGAGAGGGAATAGAAAGGCATTTTAGGTGGATGGGCCAATGAGACCACAGTCAGGTCATCAAAGCTTGAATACAAAGTTGGTCTGCGGTATGAATGGTCAAGTAATTTATAAGAAAATATTGCTCAAAGAAGTTGAAATTTCTACAAATTAGGAGCCTTTGAAACATGTTAAGTAGGACAGTGACACAATCAAGTTTTTGTTTTTGATGTTCTTTGGAGGATGACTGGAAGTCCAGTCAGTATGCAGGGCCAGATGTACTTGGGGAAACGTGAGATTAAGTTTTGGAGCGATAGGAAGGCATAAGAGCAGGCACAGAGAGCATAAACAATAAGAAAAGTGGGGAAGTTATGCAATTACAGAATGATCATTACAAGTTAGGTTTCAGAGATATGGTAGTTTTAGAAAATTGCCAAGAACTAGTTTTGGAATAGTAAATTTATACATAAAGTAGGGAGCTCAGGAAGTGTGCTGTCAGATAGGCTGTCCACATGACCAGGAGATTCACCCAGAACTAGAATACTGACAGAACTGGAGAGGAAGGGAAGATAAGAAGAATGAACCAGGAGCTCCAATCTGAATAAATAGGAGGAAACGGAAAGTCAACAATCACATGACTGGGGCTACAATCACACCGCACAGTCCTCCATGCAGGTGTTTCGATACAAAGATGTAAACTTGTTATTACAAAGGTAGTAATTTGATGGCAACAATGAGAACAAGAAACGTGATGTGTCTGACCTCTCGCTATGTGGGCAGTTAGACCTGGCAACTGAGGACTAGAAGATGGATTAACCAGATAGAACAAGTGTGTAGAAAAAATGGAAAATCAAGGAGAGCTTGAGCGACACAAGAAAAGCGGATGGATTTGTCAGTTAAGAGAGAAAGATGGGGGGTGTAGGGGAGGGGACAGAGGCAAACTGGAGCAAGTACAGGAGAAAGACCGTGTGACCAGAGGGGCTTTATTTCTGATAGAGGTGAAAGGTGGTACCGAGAGACAGGCATGGTTGAACAAGCTGGCCTCAGGATGCTGACCAGATTTTTGCCACCAAATGGCTTTCAGACTGACAGAAGTATTTGGTCTTTGTATTGTCTGAGACCAGATAACATTTGCTGTTTGTGTCCTGGTCGGTAGACTGTAGCTTCCCTAAAGCAGGAAGCAAATGCTTTCTGTTTCAGTAAAGCACTTTGAGGACGCAGGGAAGTTGGGCAGGGCAACACTTGGTAGAAAGAATTTCTGGCCTTGGCAGCACTTGGGCCTCAGTAGAGAGGGCTTTCATGGTCTGGCTCAGGCAGGCCTGTCCCTAGCACTTGTCAGACCAGGGTCCAAGGACAAATGGAGAACTCCCGGCTGGAGGCCACCACCTTGCCTTTCCTAGGCTTCACTTGGCACCTGGAGTTTCTGCATGGAATCTGCAGCCCCACACCTAAGCTTTGTCCTCTAAATCCTGACAGCTGCTTTTGGCTGCCTCTCAGGCCTACAGCAGGGGACCCTGTTGGCTCAGATCTGGCCTATCTTGGATAGACGCCCAGACAGGCCCTGGAAATTAGGTTAAGGCAGTGGAGCAGGCCATTCTGAGGTCATCTAGACGGGGGATATGGGCACTAGATTGGCATATTCCTGCAAACTCCTTGCCCATGGAAGGAGCACAGTCCAAGACAGTTAGAGAGGGGCCATCTAAATAACAGGCTGTCTTGGTTACTTGTCTCTTGTTGCTGAGACAAAATACCCAATGCCCAAAATGAAGGAAGGAAAGGTTTATTTAGCTTACAGTTTGTGGAGGTTTCAGTCCATACTTGGCTGGTTCTGAGGCAGAGTGGCACATGGCAGAGTGCAAACTGTTCAGGGCAGCAGAGTACAGAAAAAACAACCAGCAAAAGGGAGGAATGGCTACAAGCAGCTTCTTTCCTTCCCTTACACAGGCACTGTGCTGGGGCCAGGGGATGGAGCTCTATTTTCCTGAGTCCAAGTATGGTACCAGGTTCAAGTAAAGATGGTGAGATGTTTCTGGGATCTCTTGGCCTGAGTGCAATGCACCATTCAGCAGAAGGCAGTAACACAGTTTGAGCCATTACTTTACAACTTCTTCCTGCTTCTTTCTCCCTTCCAGTCGCATTCTTCAGTGTTAGGCATTGTTAGAGTGGTGTATTCCTCAAGGTATTTGTTGTTTGATAATTGGTTTGGTTTCTTTTTAGGCCAATGATATATGCATATACTTGTCCATTGGCATACTTAAATAAGTGGTATCATATATGTTTTTAGTAATACAGTTACCATTATTTATTTAAACAGCATTAAACTGTTTTCTTTCCCTTTACTTTTTTAACTTTAACAAGCTATGTTGACATTCACTCATTCATTTAACGTACTTTTATTAAACACCTACTGTGCCATGAATTATTTTGTCACTAGGGATACAGCAAGCATCAAAAAGAACAAAAGTGGGTATATGCTACTGGGGTGAACAAGGCCATATCGGGTAGTACATGGGTATGGAGTTTGCATGGAATTTCAGGTCAGAATAGATGACACAAAGGAAAGGAAAGCAGGCCAAAGGAACAGGGAGATTGCAGTGTTAAATAAAATGTTTACACCAAACCTTCCTGAGAAAATGAGGTCTGGGAAAAAACCAAAGGAGGTGAGGGATAGAAACACTCAGGAGCCTGGAGAGATAGTGTTTCAAACAGAGGGAATAGCAATGATTTCTGTAGGAGAGAGTCCTAGATATGCTATGTTATAGTGGGGTCCAAGGACAGGTACATTTTACACTTAAGTAATGTAACCGATTTATGTCTCCATCAGCTGTGCCTTCCAGTGACTTTTGCTCAGATGCTTGCCAAAACTCTCAAAAGCAACAACTGTGGTGGGAAAATATTTGGGTGGCCTCTTAAGATGAGAGATGTGCTTGCAAATCTATCACCTGCAGAGAGAAATAGATGATCGTGGGACTGTCTTCTAAGGTGGCTTCCACTTAGGTAATTGGGTGCTTTTTTTGAAGTAGTCTAATAAAGTCAGAATTCACTGGGGGAAGAAATAGAAAAAGTTCAAAAGATACTTATTAATATTATATATTTCCAAAATATATAAAAATTGGCTGCAAATAAATACAAGGAACAGTGATAACAATATTACTGAAAACGAGAAGTTAAGGAATACTGTAGCCCATAAACATAGATACAGATTTCAAAAGGTACCAAAAACCGGATTTGACTATTAGATTTTCAAGACTTAAAATGCTGTTGGTGTCCATGGTAAGTCTTACATACGTGACTGTCGCTTATCCAGCCGCATACGTGAGTATCAGCGTACAGATAAAAGAAGGCAGGAGATTGATATGGAAGAGTTCACGAGGATTACTAAGTTGGGAATTTTCACAAGCATTGCTTAGAGATTTATGTAAAACCGCTTCTCTGACATGTGTTTCCACTCACTCCAAGCTAATTGAGGACCTTCTGACTGACCCCACCTCTTTGTGCTCCCAGGAGAATAAAGTCTGATATTCTCAGAATATTCCTGTTCCTGAGAATACTTGACCAACACCCGATGATGTATGGCATGGAGACGGGGTGTGTTGTTCTTGCTGGGAAAGTCTCCGTGCCAGCAAAAGTGAAGCAAAGGGAGAGAGCGGGGCCCGAGGTGCAGGTCGGTGTTCAGCATGTGCCTCACGTGCGTTAGAGCCTTTTTCTTTGACCCACAGCAATGAAAAAAGAAAAGTGCTTTCTGAGCTTGGCCAGGAGAAAGGATTACTGGGCAGAGTATCAGGGGTCCTGTGGAAGGAACCCAAGAAGGGTCTTTGGAGGAAACATGAGTTGAGAAATAACTGTGTCAGGCTATAGTGCAACTTTTAAAGGCAGCACCAAAACATCTCCCAGAGAACTCCAACTCCTGGCTACACACCCAAGTGTGACATTTCAGGTCTTATTCCTTCAGACAATCACAGAACTGTACCTGGAAGGCCTTGGGGGAAGAGCTGTCCTCCCACACAAGGTCTGGTACACAGTGATGTGTTACAGTCTTGGAAGGAGGCAACCAATGCCACAGACTCCTGCCCCTCCCCATATTTACATCCCTAGTCCAGGTTCCTTCATTCCTTGGTCTCTTCGGTAACTTCTGCAGAGAGCTCCTTATACTAGGGTTCCTGCAAGGTTCCTTTCCTCACTCTGGCTCAGTACCTGGCACTTTCTCCTTAGCCCTTTCCTCCAGACTCCAGCCTCCACACAACTGGATTGGAAAGGATGATCTGACAGGACAATTTTGAAGCATAGTAGAATGAGAAGAAAGCTATTTTATAATGCCTAGTCCTTTAAATCTCCTCTCACTCCTTTTATTTGGTCTTTTATTGATTTTTTTTTTTACTTTTAAAAATGTTAACCCATGTGATAGTTATATTTGTATGTGAGATGAGGTAGGGCTGAATATACCTTTTCTGCAATCCTCAGATGTCTAGCCAGATTTTACATTGCATTCTCATATGTAGTCGGTTAATACAGATTCTCTTCTATGCCTTCCATTAAGGAATGTGGCTTAATTCCTCCCTGCATGAGTTTGATGGGCCTCTGATTTGCTTGACCATTGAGAGCTGGAGGAAATACTGAGATTAGGTCATGTCTTAGTTACTTTTCTCTTATTACTGAGACAAAATACCCAATACCCAAAGTTAAAAGAGGAAAGAGTTATTTAGCCTATAGTTTGTAGAGGTTTCAGTCCATAGTCAGCTGGCTCCAAGGCAGGGTGGTACAGCAGACAGACATCATAAAGGAGAAACAGTTCATGGTGGGCAGAAGACAGCAAAGGAACAAGGGTATAGCACAACTTTTTCTATCCTTTATATCTTATCCAGGCTACTTAGGGTGGGTAACATTTACACCTTTAATCCTAGTGTCCTTCCATCATGAATTAATCTCAGCATTATATATTTTAGATCCGGCCACCTCTGAAAAGTCTTCACCTATGACTGCATGAGGCTTTGCGGGGAACATTGAGACACAGGACACAGCCATAACAGGTCATAAAATTCCTGCAGATTCAGTTCAAGTTTCTTCAAATGTTTAGTCTTTTGGAACTCTCACTCTTGGACCTCTGATCATGAAGTCCAACTCTGAGGTTGCTATACTGAAGAACTCATGTGGAGACCATATCAAGAGCTCTTGAAAATGCATGAAGAGAGACGTCTGGCTGGTGCCACCTATTATAGCTTCCACAGCTTCATCTTTGCTGAGTCCTACCTAGGTTGTAGATTGAGGAGCAAAATATTTTTGTATTTTAAGCTACCATGTTGTACAGTACTTTGTTACTAGAGGGAGCCAGGTGTATCTGAGTCTGTTTCTGGACTCTTGTAATATGCTCTATTTCTGGGACAATGCTACACAGCTTCAGTTACTGTTATGTGGTTTGACAATCAAAAGTTGTTTTTCAAAGCTTTCTAATTATTTTTGCCATTATGTTTCCAATGAACTTTGGATTTAACCCACCAAGTTTCAAATAGCATCAACAAAAGCCACTAAAATTTTTAATGGTATTGCATGGAATTTATGCAGTAATTTCATGTGAGTTGATTCTTTTATACAATTGAATGTTTCCAAGAGGAACATACAATTATTATTCTGTTTTAGAGAAATGTTTTTATGTTACTTAGCAAGATTTTGTGTCTCCACCATATTGGTCTTATACATTATTTGTTATTTCTAGGATTTTATAGTTATTGTGTTAAGGACGTTTTAAAGAGAAGTTTTAGGTCAACAGCAAAATTGTGAGCGGGTACAGAGCTGTGCCACATATTTTCTGCCCCCACAGGTGCACGCACTCCTTCATTATCAACATTCCTGCTGCAGCGGTACATTTGTTACACATAAAGGCCTTTCACCGACACATTATTATCAGGCAAAGTTTCTAGCTTATGTTGGGGGTCAGTAGTGGTGCTTTGACAATTGTACCGACTGTATAGCATTGTACCAAGTGTTTTCAAAGCCCCCAAAACTTCTGTACTCTGCCTCCTCATCACTTCTTCCCTCCAACACTCCAACACCTGACAACTATTTATTTTTTACCGTCTCTGTAGTTTTGTCTGTTCAAAAGTGTCATATAGTTCTAGCCATACTGTATGAATTGTTTTTAGTTTGGCTTCTTTCATTTAGTTGTGTGCATTTATATTCCTTTATGTCTTTTCATGGTTTAATAGCCCCTTTATTTTTTAGTCCTGAATAGTATTCCATTGCCTGCCTATATCATAGTTAATCCTTTCCCCTACTAAAGGACACCTTGGTTTTAGTTATATATTGACAGTTAAAAGTAAAACTGCTATTAAACATCTGTGTGCAGGTTTTTGTGTGGATCCATTTTTTAAGTTCATTGGCTAATTACAAATATATGTGATTGCCAGATTATATAGTTAGAGTTTGTTTAGTTTTGTAAGAAACTTCCAAAATGTCTCCTGAAGAAGCTGTGCATTTTGAATTACCACCCACAGTGAAGAAGTTCCTGCTGCTTCATGCCCAGCACTTTGTGTAGCTGGTGGCTAGGATTTCCACCATCCTAATAGATACGCGGTGGCATTTCCTTGTTTCCTGATTCCGTTTGATTCTCTGTTCTCTAGTTGAAAAATGTTTTTACCTGATTTTAAATGATCTTGGGTTAATTATGCATTCCACTTTTCCTATAGCCATATTCTGAAAGGGAGAAGAAGGGTAAAGAAAATTTGTAGATGGAAACTAAGCAATTTTAGACTTCTTGGGGTGGTGGGGGAGGGTGGTAAATAAATATTCACCTTTCTCTATTAATTGCAAAATCTCTCTAACTCTTGGAAAACAATTAAAATAAATGTAGAAAGGTACAAGCGCACAGAAATTATTGGTCCTGGAGGAAGTTTATGTCTTTAGGTCTGGCACCTAAAGATATTTTGTTAAAATATCTTCTGTTTTATTGTTTAATGAAAAGTAATTAGAAGGAGGATGGATACTGTTTAAACAAAAATATTTTTAAAAGTAAAAGATCTGTAGAAGAATGAAGTGTGTCTATTTACTTCCTGTGTTATCTTGAAAACTGGGGTCAGATATTGTGGGGTTTTAGTCCCCTTTAAATAAGCATATATATAAAGCAAAACCAGTTAATATTAACAGACTTTAACTTTAGGAAGGATTATGTGATAGAAAGAATAGTGTTTTCCCATGGATGGCCATGCTTCAATCTCTATATAACACTACATGGTGAAATGGACTTTGTAGATATGATTAAACAAATGGTCTTTAGGAGTGAAGATTATCCTACTTGATACCGTATAATCACAGGAAGAAAGAAGGATGAAGCTAGAAAAAATGGGGACAATAACAGGGATCAGAGAAGAGAAAAGATGACTCATTGCTGGCTTTGAAGATGTCAGAAGAGGCTCTGAACCAAGGAATATAGCTAACCTCTACAAGGAGAAAAGGAAATGGAACTTCCTTGTATCAATTAGCTTTCCTGTTGCTGGGAAAACCTACCTGACACTCAAATTAAAGAAGAAGAACTTTATTTGGCTTATGTTTCAGAGAGTTCAAACTATGGTGGGCTGATTTCAAGCACGAACATCATAGTGAAAGGGTGTGGTGAAGTAAAACTGCTTAGTCCATGGCAACTAGGAAGGAGAGCAGAGAAACAGTCCTGGACAGTAAGGGGCCAAAAACCATATATAGTAAGACATACCTGAAAATGTGTTTTACTAATCCCCTCAGTGGCTCCCAAGTCAATCACGTGGACACAAGTAAGCTTACCCACCTCATTGTAGCCATTGTCAACTTGATACCCAAACACATTTCCTTAAAATAATACTTATTCCCCAAATAAACATAAAAAGTCACTAATTCCATCTGAGGTGATACGCCTATCTTCTGTAGAGCTCAAAACACAATAATCCCCCCCTAATGTCTCAACAGTTCTAGTATTCTTCAAAAGTCTAAGTCAAAGTCTTTTCTGGGACACAAGGCAAACTCTTAGCTGTAAATCTCTAAAAACTAAAAAGTTACATAATCTGAGTAGGAGGATAGAAAAGAATAGGACCAGAGAAAGACTCAAATCCAGCAGTGCAAACATTAAGTCTTGTAGCTTCACATTTGACATCCAGGGACCATATTGGTGAGATGTGAGTTCCCAAGAGCTTGGCTGGCCCACCCATGTGCTTGCAGCCCACATGGCACCTTTTTGCCGGTTAAATTATGGCATGGAACTTCCCTTGGTAGATGTTTTTTGTTCCTGGCATGCCTGACTTCCCAGTCTTCACAGTGCCTTCACCTTCATTCTCAGCTTCACACATTGCCTTCCTAGTGGTCCCTACCTTGTGCTCCTAAGCCTTTCACTGAAATCTGGGTGGAAACTTCTCTAACCCCACGGCTCTGGCATTCTACATGCCAGTAAAACCACCATCACATTGACAATGCCAGGGTCTGCTGTCAGTGAAAGTAATCCAGTTCTCTTATATACCATAGCTGTAGCAGCTTCTGCATGCTAGGATGGCTGAGCACAGTGAAATGAATCCTGGGGAGAAAATTCTCTAGGAGAACCCTTCTTGAGCAGAGATCCCAGGGACTCTTTCAAATGAAACGTTTACACTGTTATTCTCTTGAGCCTGTGATGGGTAGGGTCTTGCTGATTTCTTAGATGCCTCAATGCATATTTCTTATTACCCCTGTACAAGGTACTTGGTTTCCTCTTAATCATACTAATCTCTGCAGGAATCATAACTGAATCTGCATATGATTTGTTTTCATCCAAAATTTAAGTTTTACAGAACTTTCTGCTTAGATTTTTGTCTCTCATTCTTGTGCCACATGTCTACATGCTGGGCTGTCTAAACATTTACTCTTGATCTCCTGGCACCTTAACTATGTTAACTTTTGTCAAGAAAGGGTGATAGAGGAACAGTGCAGGGAAAAGCATTTCTCCCCTGGTTAGATGCCCTTTCTCTTCCTGGTTCACATGCACTTTTCCCTCCTTCCTGTGAGGCCTGCCGGGGGTACCTAATGGAGGAAAGTTTCAGTGATAACAGCTGAAGCCAGAGTCTGAGGCAGCAAGCCTCCCAGTACGCTTAGCAGCATCCTTATGGATTAAACCCTGGTGAGCTCTATGCTTCTGATACCTGCCCAGCGAATTCAACAGCAGACTTACTGGCAGCTTCGGAAGGAGTTTAACTGATAATCAAGGGATGGTTCTCTACTACAGATGAATTGTGACTTCTCTACTGTCCGACTAGCAGAAATTATTGACCTACTGAGGTCTGAACACTAGTCTTGGAAGGGTATCCCCTTTCCAAAGGATATTGTTCTTCTCTGGGGTTCTTTCATTAAGACTTAGGACAATCTTTGGATTTCTCTTTTATCCTCTTTTACTAGTCAATCTGCTATAAATAGTAATTCTTTATATTAATATTTTCCTTTTCAAACTATTTTGTGATTTTTATCTCATCATTAGTCTTTAATTGACACCTAGGACTTGAAGTCAAAGAAAGAACTGATATTTCATGCAGGGCCAAATTCACACATTAACATCACTTAACAGAATTTTATTTTTTATTTTTATTTTTTATTCTAAAGATAAAAGAATATAAACCCAAATAACACAGAAACAATAAAGAAATACAAAATTATAGAGAAGATAGTAGGGAATTGACAATGGATGCTGTATTACATAATATTATCTTTGCATTTCTTACTCAGTTATAAAGCAGAATATCACAAAATAATAAAGGAAATACACAATTATAGAGAAGATACTAGGGAATTAACAATGGATGCTGTATTATATAATGTTATCTTCACATTTGTTACTCAGTTATAAACCAGAATAATGCAAAAACAATAAAAGAAACACACAATTATAGAGAAGATATTGGGGAATTAACAATGGATGCTGTATTACAAAATGATATCTTTGCTTTTGTTACTCAGTTATACAAATAATGGCATATTCGATTAATTCAACAGTTTTCTCCACCCTCATCTTCTTTGTTCTCCCGCCCAATCAGTCATCTTCCCTCTGATAATAACTGTACTTTTTGGTTTATTTTCTCCCTCGGGCTCTCACACTGGGAAAGCACATGGCTGCTTCAAATTATGCTGTAACATGGGTGCACTCAAATTACTATGGCACTAGGTGGAAAAGCACCCATCCTCAAAGACGGTACACAGGCAGGGAACCAGATACCGTATGGTCAGCACCCTATTGATAAGCCCTCGAGGCCCTGTGGCGGGGGGTCTGGTTGAGTCCGCGGATTCACTCCCATGGACTGCCAGGCTTTGCCCCAGCAAGGCACTCCCAGGGGCCCGGTCGAGCCCACAGAGTCTCCCCCACAGTCCCCTGGGCTCCACCCCAATGAAGTGCTTGGGGAGCCCAGTCCAGGTACTCAGGGTTTTCATGTAGACTGTGGGGAGCCCCCTGCCTCGATTCTCATTTTTCATCCTTTCTGGTACCAGGTGACCCACCTCTCTCCCTCTTGTCCTTCTCATGTTGCTATAGTCCAGTGTCTGGGTGGTGATCCTCTGGGAGGATCTTTCTCTGCTGCTTACCTGGTTGCCATCCGGGCTGGGCTTTCTCCACTCTGGTTTTGGCTCCGTTCTCTGAATTTCGTTCTCCTCTTGTTGAGTTGGGAAGCTTTTCCAAAGCTCAAGCTGTGAGCGTAGGAATGAGGGAGCGGGCTGAGGGTGTGTATAGAGTGGTGACTCCCTCTTTATCCTCCTCCTCTTCCTTATGGCAGCTGCCTGAGCTATTTCTCATGAAGAAGTCTTGTTTACTCTTTGTGGGAGTTTCAATTTTCATTTCAAATCCTTTGGTGCTAGGTACAAGTGGCATGAAATCTCCCCCACTCGTGCTCACTGAGGTAGTCCAGGGTGTGTACTAAGTTTAGTTATTAGTTTTAGGAGACTATTAGAGGAGTTTCTTGGGTCTTCTGTTTAGAGTATGTTGTTATCTCTCAATCCCTAGGACTGCTGCTTTTCGTATATCTAGTCTCTACTGGTTGATACATGTTTCATATTTGCAAGTGGTATGAAGTCTTTCTCAGTGCTTATAGTAGTAGCAAGCTTCAGCCCTCCATTTCATTGTTGACCTGGCCACTCTCACTGACCCATGGCTGTTGCTCCTTTTCCAGGTCGTGCACCGGGGATCTTGGGGGGCCAGCACCTGGGGGAGGGGCGCAGCTGAGGGAGCATGATCCCGAGGTGGAGATGGGGCCCCTGGGCTGGTGGTGGCACCATGTGGCCCGCGGCTGCTCCATGCAGCCTGTGGCAGCACCAGGCTCCATGGCGGTGGCAATGTGCTGCTTCCCTCATCAGAATTTTATAAACAATTTTATGTTTCTTTTAGCTATTACTTTTATTCTAGCATGGATGATGATGCTGTTCACAAGAATTTCTTCAGTTCATATTTTATATTTAAGAACTAAATAGAATATTGGCCAGCATTACATATTGTGAGTATACCTACACCCGATACGCCTATTAGGGGTTGTTACCATGGATTCTAATCATAACTTGAACCATTACTAATATTAAGACTATTGGAGAATGTCTTTTAGAGGGCTTAATTAGACAGATTCTAAAGAATTTAAGTTTAAAAGATGTCAGCTCAAAGGATTTATGATATTTGATCTAAGTGGTGTGATGGTCAAACAACAAAATGGTGGAGACAAATAGACCACTTTGAAGGCTAACCATAGATTCTGTGAACACATGGGACACCAAGGAGTAAGGAAAAACCATTGAGATTGAGAAGAGGTATTCTGGGCTGGAAGTTGTTCTGCCTGGGTCGAATGCAGGAAATCTAGAAAATGCATCTCATCTCACACCGATAGAAGAAGCCATTCCTAGGCAGCTATATAGCAGATGTATTTTTCGGTGTTGGAGGAGATACATAGAGAAAACTTGAAAACAGATGTAAAATTACATAAGTATGGCTGAACATTCCTTTTCACCTTAAAGTCTGAGCTTTAAGTATTTGTGGATTCAAAGACTGGGAAATTTTAAAGTAGCTATGTTAATATGATAACCAGACCAATGTGAACTAGATTAGTTTAGCGTTAAAAAAAAATCAGCAGATGGTGAAGATCAAGAACAGCTATCAAAAAAAAGATTCTGTGCAGATAATTATCTTGGCAGTAAACAGTCTTAGGCCTGTTACTGACTTCTGAAAAAGAAAATGCATGAAATGATGGGATATCCCTTCCCAGAGTAGGTGAAAAGAAGATGCTGACTTCTGCCTGTGCACTTGTTTATATTCATCCCTTCTCTGTCTCTCTCTTGGTCTCACTGTTCTTTCCTCCCTCCATATCAGCTATTGTGAGATGTCCTATGTAGAGTCACAGAGGACAATCACAAACTGAGGGTAGCCTCTGACAATATTCAGCAAGAATCTGTGACCCTCAGTCTAGCAGCTTGTGGAGCACTAACTCTTGCTTAAATTTTTCTCACTTGAACCTTAAGAATAGACCACAGGCCCAGTCAACACCTTAATGGCACCCTTTGTGAGGTACCTTGTAGCAGAGACATCTAGCTAAACTGTACGTAGATTTCTGACCCATTGGCACTATTATATAAGCCAGTTGTTTAAACACTAAGTTGTGTCACATAGCGAAAGATAGTTAATACAAATATATAAGAATACTGTGTTGTAAAGCTAGTTTCCTGTGGGAACCATAGCAAATCAACTTGCTGGCTTAAGACAACAGAAATTTATTCTCTTACTAGTACTAGTGGGTAGAAGTCCAAAACCAGCATCACTGGACTCGAATCAAGGCATTGGCAGAGTTACTTCTCCTTCAGACATTCTAGGGATAAATCTTTTCCTTGCTGCTTCCAGCATCTGGTGGCTGCTAATGCTGCTTGGCTTATGATAATATCACTCCAGTCTTCAAAGCCAGCTCTTTCAAACTTCTTCACATGGCCTCTTCCTCTGTGTATGTGACTTTCCTTCTGCGTCCCTGTCATAGGATGCTTACAATTGCATTCAGGGCCTACTCTGACAGTCCAGAGATTCCACACCTCAAGATCTTTACCTTGGTCACACTGTAAGATTCTTGTGACTTATAAGGCCACCTTAATAGCTTCCCGCAGTGAGAAGATGAGTGATTGGAGAGACTATATTTTGGCCTACCACAAATAGCTGCTGTTTTAAAACTCTTATTATGCTCCAGATACCATGGCAAATGCTTTGTGGATATTTTTATATACACGCATTTTATTTACATGCATTATTATTCTGTATTTCTGTATAAAGAAACTGTATGTTAGAGAGCTTATGTGACTTGACTCATGTCACATGAGCAGTGGTGAAGTCAGGTGAACTCAGCAGTTTAATGTTAGAGCTTGTGTACCTAACTGCTATGCTAGATCACCTCTCCAGCATGCACCTATGCTAATTAGAAAATGTCTCTATTCCTCTATGGACAGTACCTTCAGTGAGTTCTTACTAACACTGTATCTTTTGGTATCTATATGTTTCTCAAGTGTTACAGTTTGAATTGGAAATGTCCCCTAGAAGTCTCCTGTGTTCCGAGCAGGGGCTTTTGGCAAGCGATTGGATTATGTAGGCACTATTCTTTACAGCAGATTAATCTGATGAGTGCACAGCAAAATATGTTGTTAGAAGGTAGACACGGTCACAAGGGCAGATCACTGGGGGTGTGACCCGGAAGGGTGTGTTTTTATCTCTAACTCTTCCCTCCTTCTCTTCTTGCTGCTTCCTGGTGGCCATGAGTTAAGCAGCTTTCTTTTGTCATGTCCTTCCACCATGCAGTTTCTGCCTTGGAGCCAGCCAAACACAGACTGAACCTGCTAAAACTGTGAACTAAAATAAACTTCTTCTCCTTTAAGTTGCTGGTGTTGGGTATTTCATTCTAGTAACCTGAAAGTGACAAATACAGAAAATAGCTACCGGAAGTCATGTGTTGCTGTGATTGTACCTGACCATGTGATTTAGAAACATTTGAAATTGGCTTGCAGGAAGAGTTTGGAAAGGTTTGGAAATGCCATCTAGAAAAGCCCTAGAATGCTGCAAGCTGAACTTAAGAGGCAGTGCTGTTTAGAGCTCAGAAGATCAAAATGCTAGTAGGAATGTGGACAGCAAAGCAAGACTCAGGATGTTTCAGTTGGAACACTATTTCAAGCTGGCATAGAGGCTATGTGTATTTTGTTTTGGCAAAGACTGTCCTAGGACTTTGTGTGAAGCTGAATTTAAAGGTGGCAGACTAATTAATCTGGTGAGGGAAATTTCAAGGTAGTCCAACATTTAGGTTATAGCCAGCTGTAGCGGTATACACCTGTAATACGAGCAATCTGGGAGGCTGAAGCAGAGAGATTCTGTCTCAAAACTAGGGGTGGATCCAAAAATGTAGCTCAGTGTGAGGAACTTGGGTTCAAATTCCAGTACTGCAAAAGATAGATAGATAAGTAAATAAACAGTGGAGCCAAAAGATGTAAAAATTTTACATTTTGGCAAGAAAGAAACTCTTAGAAAGCTTGAGGCAAGGATAGTGTGGTTGCTACAAAGACCAAAATTATAAATAAGCCAGGTACTTTGCATTAGGACAGTAGAAAATATACCTTAAGAGCATCTCAGAAAATGGCCAGACCCCAACCTCTGCAAGCTCATGCATGTAAAAGTATAAACTATAAAATAATTCACTTTAAGAAGAGACCCAGGTGGGAAATAAGTAACATTGTAAGGTTTAAAGCCAAAGGTGAAGTGGAGACCCCAGAAAATCAGAAATGTCAGATATGTAAAACTCCAGCTGAAGAAAGATGCAGGCAATGAGCAGAGGCAGCCTATGAGAGAACCCATGTGAACCACAACTAGCCAGATCATGTGATAAGGCTGCCTAAACCCTTTGGAGATCCCCTGCCCCAGGGGCTGTACATGGAGCTACAGGGCTTAATGTTTGCCCTGCTGGGTTTCAGTCTTGCTTTGGTCTAATTCTTTGCAAGTCTCCTATTTTTTCCTTTTAGATAGGAAAAAAAGCTATAAATGGTTTACATCACTTTTTTTTATTTTTATGGGGCTCATAGCTAAGAGTTTGCCTTGAGTCTCAGGGGAGACTTTGACCTCAAACTTTTCAACAATGCTAAGAGAGACTGTTGAGACTTTGATGACTCTTGGAGAGGAACTGAGTACATTTCTCATGAGATGGGTACAAGCCTTTTGGGAGTCAGGGGTAGAATGGAACCATAATGCCTCTGCTAAAGTCTTATGTATTCAAAGGTGGGGCTTTTTGAAAGTGATTGGATCATGGGAGCACTAAACTCTCAGTAGATTAATCCACTGAGGAGTTCACAGCTAAATGTGCTGTTAGGAAATAGGATCTGGTTAGAAAAAGCAGTCAGTGGGGGCATAATCTGAAAGGATATATTCTTGTCCTTGACTCCTTCCTCCTTTCTCTGTCTGTCTATATATATATGTCTCTGTCTCTGTCTCTATCTCTGTGTCTGTTTCTATCTCTTTCTCTCTCTCGCTTTCTTCCTTTATGTCTCTTTATCTCTCTCTCTCTTCTTCCTAGGTGGGGTCATCAGCTTTCCTCCACCATGACTTTCTACTATGTCATTTCTGCCTTGGAGCCAGCTAGCCATGGACTAGACCTGCTAAAATCATAAGCCAAAGTACAGCCCTCCTCTTTTAAGTTGTAGGTGTCAGATATTTTGTTCCAGTGATGGCAAAGTGGTTACTACAACAAGTTAAAGAATTCTTCCAGTTATTGTTAAGAAGAGGCATTTTGAACTGCGGTCACCTTATCTAGCATGTAGAATGAAAAACTCTGTTTCCTAGAGAAGATAGACCAAGAATGCAGTATTTCTCCCTCAACACATCCTGGAAGAAGACTTTGCCTTTTAGTTTGTGACATACTTCTATGACCCCCTTCATTGGTGCCGAGGGGTTAAAGAGCTGGTGCAGCCAAGCTGTGCTCTGCTATGCAAGACTCTAGGAAACTGACTGCTTTGAGCTCCTTAAGGCACTTCCCAGAATCAATTTTGGATGTATTTAGTTTAACTTTCCTGGTAAACATGTACCTTGAGGTAAAATCCAGATAAGAATAGAGAAGAGATGATTCTTTCATTGATCAAAGTTCAAAATGAGAATACATGTAATGGATTCCAGATTAGGTTCTGCTTAGCATTTGCTATGCTGTTCCTTTAACAATTTGCTGAATTTCTATGTATGACCTGGTAGTCAAAAAATTCAGGTCCCACAGAAACTCCAGTTCTGTGTTACATTTAAGCTTGTTATTTATGAATCTGTTTTCTATATGTTTCTTAATGGATGCAGATTCCAAATTTCAGGAAGTATTGGTGTCAGAGGGCTCAGAGCTTTCTCTTGGGCTTTTGTTTGTATTACTACAGTGTTAATGATGATGTGGCCATGCCTTCCCCAATGCGAAGTGCCTGAGCAGGTATGCAGATGGTCAGGGCCCTCTGGAGACAGGACTTGGATGGCAGATGGTGGTGAATTATCATGATTCCACCTACAATTTGAACATTCTGTCCCTTCTCTGACATGCATTACTTCACATGGCACCCTTGTTTGGAGGTGAATTAGCTGTGCTTTTCATGTTGGAGTTGATCTCAAGCCTCATGTTATGTGAGATGTATCCACCTAGTTTTTGCCCCTGAGACACTAGAGGCTTACTGGTATTAGTGAATGCTTTGTTATATTGATTTTAGGAAATGAAGAACTTTTCTAATTTAACCAAGATTATCTAGTCACTGGCATCTTTCTATTTACCTATCAGCAGCATCTCTCTGAGGACAGATGTCAACTGAGAAAGGAGTTTTACTTGGGAGTAAGTCAGGGTGGTTCATGAAAGACAGTATTTAGACGACAAATGATTTTAGAAAATGTTGGCTCCTCTGTCCTCCACATGCCATCACCCCAGGTAGCTAACATGTTGACACACAATTACCCTCCACCTTCTGTTTCTGACACCCTACCTTCTGTGCCTGAGGGTTTTTGTCAGCACTCTAGGAGCTTCTGAACTTCCTCCAGGCACTTCCTAGACTTATGGTGCATTCACTCCCTCAGGACAGTCCTTGGCCACTGGAAGACTGGACTAGATGAGGATGCCCCAGTCTTTCCATATTTTTGGAAAAGTTCTGAAGCCATATCAGAGTTTTTTGAGGGTTTCCATCTCCTGTTGCTCTCAGCAGTAACTTGTTCACAAACAAAAGCTTACGACTTCTCTCATTTTCATGTCTCAATTTGCCCTGTCTCTTCTGTGTTTCCTGTTTTCACACCTGACAGTAATTACTCAAACCCACATCTGTGAGAATCTGGATTTGTGACCTATTCTTCATTGTCTTAATTCACATTAGAGGTGAGAAGTAAAAAAATATATTTAACTCTCCTTCTTAATCTTGTCATTCAGTGATTTTTTTGGAGATAAGGTCTTGCTATATCTCTCAGACTGGCTTCGAAATCATGATCCCCCTTCTCAGCCTCCCTAGTGCTAGGATTATAGGTGTGTACAACTATATCTGAGGATTTAAAAAAAATTAACATTCTGTGTGCCTAATATTCTTCACATTGTAGTTCCTGAATTGCTTTGCTTGTTGGAGATATTGAAGATAGAAATCTTTTTCCTTCCCTCCCCTCCCCTCCCCTCCCCTCCCCTCCCCTTCCCTTCCCTTCCCTTCCTTTCCTTTCCCTTCCACCTACAGAGTTTCATTATATACTGTATATATTCCAGGCTGGTCTTGAACTCTTGGTCTTCCTACTTCAGTTTCCTGAGAAATCTTTCTTAAGAGTGTCCCACGAAAGAGAGTTTACAAATTCCCTTTTAGAGCTCATGTTTTTCTGTTTGAGTATCCTTTCCAAAAACTTCAATGTTACAGGTCCTCAGGAGACTTTGGAGTTTAGTTGTCTCGTGTTATCACTGAAGAAAGTAAGACCTAAAGTGGTGAGCTGTCATCAGGTGCAGGCATCTGAGATTACAGAGAAAGTGTGAAGACAGATTCTGTAGGCTAAGGGCTCGTGGGCAGAAATCAGCCTGCTGCCTCTTTCTGTACAGCCACAAGCTAAGAGTAGTTATTACATCCTCAAAGGGTTGAAAAACTTTCTAAAAAAGATTTCATGACACATGAGAATTAAAACGAAATTGCAATTTTAGTGTCCCCAAGTACAGTTTTAATGGGAGGTGGCCTTATCTGTTTGTCTATGTAGTGTCCAGGGCTGCTCAGTGCTCCAGCAGAAGCAGTGAGTAGTTGTGACAGAAAACGATGACTCGTAATTCCAAAATATTTCTCATCTGATCCTTTACAAAGCAACCATGCTAATCCCTGCCTGAGATTCCCAAGGCATGATGCAGGGAAACGCATCACCACTGAGGTCAGTGCTGCAGCACCAAGATGGCCAGGATTTGGAGCCACCTACAGGGTTTCTGTTCCTTGCAGTGACGGCAGCAGGCATCACTGGATTTTGGACAAATGACATCACACCTATAAATATCAACTTCCTTGTTTATAAAATGGTGACACTGGGCCAAATCCTCCTTAAAGGTTCTTAATTCTCTGTGCTTGCTTACATTCTGCATGTGTCTCTTTGGTAACCAGTAATCACAGGATTAAACTGATGGGCAAGTCCTTTCTGTGTCCCTCTGAGAGCCAGCTTTCACAGGTGTGCGAAATCACGTCACAAACCCTCCATGAGCCTTCAGTCTTACATCCGCCCATGTTCTTTCTCTAATGCTCACCCATCCTCGCTCTAAACAGCATCATCCCAGCCGAGTTGCCGGTAGCTACAGAGCAGCCCTGTAGCCCAGAGTCACAAACATTCAGAGTAGCCATTCCAGACCTGTTTGTTCTTCTTGCCCACCCTCATGCAGAAGGTACATCAGAGGCTGTGGGCCATGTCTACCCCTCACCTCCATTCTTGCCTTTCTCCGGCGCTTTCCCACAGGGTGCTCTGAGGTATGGGGCCTCTCCTTTGTAACAACAAACTGCCCTTTCAAGGGCATTGACCTCTTCACATCAACACTTGCCCATCTTTATGAATGAAGCCTAGGGCACCAAACACCTGGGTGCATTCTGGGTAATGACCTCAGTGTTTAAGGCACATGAACATTCTAGAACATCATTTTCTGCCTCTGTGAGTCCCTGCCTAGGTTCCTGACAAAGGCAGCCTTCTCTACTCACCGAGGAGCAGAGTCTGCTGCTCAGGAAGGCTTGCCAATCTGATGTCCATGCGACTTGTTAGTAAGGCCTGTGGTTTGCCTCCTCATAAATCACAGCTGGGCTCAGGAAAAGCTTCTCAGCACAGTTTTCCTCTTCTTTCCTCCCACACTGCTTAAAACCCTGTGCTTCCGCCTCAGCCCCAGGTGCGCCGGGCTATGTTGAATTTTCTCTGGGTATGTTCTCTAGTTCTGTGGGAATCAGCCTTGCTGTTTTCTGAAGGTCATCTGTCTTTTCGTTCTCACACTATGGTCCTTCTATTGACACTGTCTCTAGGTAGCGGCATGGCGATCAAAGTCATTCAAGACCCCCAGGGTTAGGACAGTGAGAGCCTCAGGAGCATCGCAGACCCAGAGCTGCGCAATGCGGGTGATGAGGACAACTGGGAAGAAATGACTGTGTTCTATTATGGGCTATTTCCAGTTTTATGCAATTATCATCACAGGAGAATTTTGTCCAACGGTGACAAAACTTTTCATTTCTTTGAAGATTAACTTCAAATCTAGACTTTTAGATGATGGCTCCAGAATTATAAATATTTTCAACACATTCACATTTAAAAAACAAAGCAAAGCTTTATGGGAGCCAAACACAAACCTATCTGTGCCTTTGGACATTTGAGCCATTATTTTGCTATGACTGATTTGTGACAGATAGAATAACTTTCCCAGCCTCATTCTTGCTAATGGCCCACGTCATCCATTTGTCCCAGAACTTATGACTGTCAAACTTTTGTCCTTTGCTGACATTTAACTGTTGCAGATGCCATCATCCTAGGATTCAGCTCTTTGATATGCCCAGGGCAAATGAGCCAATGTAATGGCTCACCCATTCTGATGGGAACTAGTCCCATGTCTTACCTTATTTCTTAGTTAAGATGTGTACTTTAAGATAGCAGTTGTAGGAATTATATCCTTAGCATAAGAATTACGAATGTTATTAATACAGTATTCTAAAGTTGAGGCTTTTAAATATGTAAAAGAGCCAGGAGCTGGGAGCCCCAAGAGGGTCATGCTGGTGCACCTGTGGTAACTCATGAGGCACAGGCGGTACCAAGACCCTGAGGCCACTTGGGGACTGGTCCCCGGCTGCGGTAAGGTTGTTATGAGTCAGGGAAGACTATGGAGGGCCGTTAAAGAGCTCTGGTACACTTTCCCTTTCTGAAGTTGACAAGGTTTTCGGTGTTGACGGGTTCTACGTTTTAAAAAATTGTTCTGCGCATCTGATAATTGATTCCCCTTGCTGTGTTGCCTGAACTCCATTTAGCATTTGTAATGAGTCTCTTGCATGTTTAAGTGATTTCAATAAAAGGTTTAGGGGTTGAAAAAAGAAGAGTTAGCTAGTGAATTTTGGTCCTCTCACAGGTAGAGAGGTACATTGGAGGTTTAGCTCCCCAATGAATAGCCCCTCTTGTGAACTGTCTGCTGAGCACACCATTTCTGGTCCCCCGAAGCACTTACGAGAATCCAGTCAGAGGCTTAGATGGGACTGACTGGTTCTCCCCCAAGCATGCAGCACTCTCTCCGGCATAATAAGGCCCTGTGCCAGGACTGTGAGTCACTCTTCGCCCCGGGGTTGGTAAAGATTGAATCAGTGAGTTGCAAAGAACGGTAATTCAGTTCCTTTCATTCCCTCTGGGAAGTGGGGTGAGGATGAGGACAAATCCAGCTATTTTAGGTGCTTATTTTCCAAAGTAAGGTCCCTCTAGACGACTGATACCTTGACCATAGCACACAGTTTTGCCATTAAAGACGGAACTATTTTTGTTTCTTTGGAGCTGGAGACGAGCATTTTTGGGGGGCTAGCACCACTATGTGGAGGAAGCAGGTACGACAGTTTTCGGGTTGCATAACAGGCAGGCCGCTTCGGTAATTTCTTACCTATTGCTTCTATCTTTCCTGAGTCCCTGCACAGCATCGTAGTGATAAAATTAGTTCTTGTAGGAGTATTATACTCCTGGGCCCCAGAGGCTCTTGTGCTTCAAGGCAAGGGCTGACTGATTTGCAGGAAGAGTCGCAAGGCAGCACAGTATCAGACCCACAGTGCACTAGGGATAACTTGCCAGTATTGCTCAAGTGGAGATGATGGGCTTGGACCCAAGACACGCAAGGACCTGTTACTGAGGCAGCTTGCTGACCTTTGTTGCTCATGGCATACTGGCTGAATCAGGGTAAGGATGAAAAATGAAATCTGGCTGCAGGGTGCAAATGAATTTTACAGAACCACACAGTTTATCTTCTGTGGAGCAGGCAAGTGAGACGGAGTTTTTCCTGATTCTTTTAAAGTCAGAATGGAGAGGAAATAATGGAATAATGTAGAGACACGCTATTGATGGTAGCTGCAGAGTGTGGGGCGGAGGGAAGAACGTGGGGACCTGGAGAGGTAGACCTGCCTGGTGTTGGGAGCAGACTCTAACGTTGTGATTGGCACCTTACAGCCTACTCCTCTGGTGGGTTTTACCTTTGAAGAGTTCTCTAATACTAAAGGGTAAAGGTTTTGCCACTCTTAAAATAGGAAGCTTAACTGAAGAACTTTGGAGGAGTCAAAACAAAATGTGCTACCATTTCCTTTCTTGAGTGTTTTCTGTTCTGTTTTGAGTTCTGGGGATAGAACCAAGCCTCACTGCTAGACAAGTGCTCTTGCCCTGAGCTGCAGCCCCAGCCCAGCCCTGAAGAGCAGTGAATGTGAGAACACGTGTTAACACCACTCGCTGTTGCTCTGTACTCCCTGCCTTCCCTGGCTCCTCCAGCAGTAGACATTCATAAATCTAGTTTTGTGCTGAAATAGTTTCTTGTGGTTGAAAATGGGTCGGTGGTAACCTGGAGGCAGTTTTTAGAGACAAGTTGTGGAGCTGTCTCTTCTGCAGAAGGCCATTTACTGAACTTAAGCGTGACAGGAAGCACTTGGGCCAGAGGCCATGGTCAGTGCAGGCTTAAGATCCCCCCCCCCCAGTTCTCAAGCAGTTAGAATGAATGAGGTTGAATAAAATAAAATGGCAGGAGTCTAATAGAAACTTACAGACCTATGTAGTTTGGGTGAAGGAAGACAGTAAAAAATATACACTTGTGATTCCTTTGCATAAAAATATTTTTACAACAGGGCATGGAATCAAATGATTTAGCCTAGGGGAAATCATTCTAATTTTTGAAGAAAATTAATACTACTCTCTCTACAAGCTCACAATTAAAATCTGGTGGAACTAGCCTATCACCTTCCATGGGGTTTACCTCCTGTGCAGTGGGAAGGTGAGAGGGAGCCCTTTCTGGTTTGAGAAAATGAAGGGAAAAGAAGAGAACGATGTTGAAGACTTCCATAAACTAGATATTAGCAGGGCTATTGTGCCCTTTGCCACTAGCTCAGACTGCCTATTAACAGTCAGCTTTCCTCCATTTCATGTGCTGCTCTGCTTTTTTTTTTCCCCTGAGGATTTCTGCAGATATCTTCTAGTTACTTCTCTGTTCTATAAGTTATGACCATTTCCTTATCTCTGATGCAGCATGGACTCTAATCTTGGGATATGCCATCTTCCCTTCCCAAATTCACTTGTGAGCTTATTCCCTTCTGTTCCCTCTTTCCGAACAAACTAGCAGAGACTGGACAGTCAATAGACAAGAAAAATTTGCTTCTCACAATACTGGAGCTTGGGAAGTTCCAGATCAAGTTACCTGTAGATATGATGTCTGGTGAGTGCTGCTTGCATTTCCAGGATGGCGCGGGTTGCTGGTCCTTATGTGGCAAAGAGTAGAAAGGCAAAAAGTGATGAACACACTCTGAATTCCTTTATAGAAGGTCACTTGGTCATTAGTCAGGTTGCAGTGTAAGAGTTTTGGAGGGATGTAAACTTTCAAACCACAGCAAACAGCAAAGGAGAACTTGGAGAGACAAATAGCTGCTACAGTGTGTGGTTGACTTGCCGGAGGAGTAACTGTGTAAGAATTATCCATTGCAGCACCCATGTAAGACAGCACCCACAACCTTTGGGGGACCAGGGGTTGGTTTCATGGAAGGTGATTTGTTCACAGGTGGCGGGGAGGTGGCTTTAGGATGATTCATAAGAATGTGCTACCTGGGTCCTTTGCATGTGGAGCTCCCTGGAGGGTTGGAGCTCCCGTGAGAATCCGAGGCCGCCTCGGATCTCACAGGTGGTAGAGCTCACATGGTTTAGACAGCAGTGGGAAGTGGCTGTGAAAACAGCTTGCCTCCTGCTGGGCAGCCAGGTCCTAACAGACCGTGGACCTGTACCGCTACTGTTGGCGTTCCCCGACCTAGAGGTATTGTAATATTGGCTTTTCTGGTCCTCAGGGCTTCCCTTGTCCATTTCACCGACCTGGATCCAGTGCCCCACTGTGCCATGCAGTCTTTATCCTGCTTCTTTCCATGTCCCAGGTGCAGCAAATTTTTCCTTTCTGTTTTATTATTATGAAGAGCATCTCAGCTCTGGCACTGACCACCTCCACTCATGCTCTGCATCATTTAAGGTTTATTAATGTGCTCTGCAAAAAAAGAAAAAGCCCCGCACGTACACAAGATCACTGGTGTGGCCCGGCCGGATGACTTTCTAGAGGAGGAGGGAGAGAAACAGGGAGGTTTCTCTCCCCAGAAGCAAGAAGTCTTTACCTCAGAACACAGAAGAGGGGCCTGGTAGGTTTGGGTTTTAAATAACGTCACAACAGGATCTCTATACTGCTAGTAGCTCAAAGTAAAGTTGAAAAATGCTAGGGATCTTTGTTTGCTTCATGTTTATTAGTGTGTATTTGTAAGGCACGACAATTACCTTCCTCTTGGGGAGTTGGTACCTCTGCATACTGCATCTCAACCATTTTTACTTCCCCTTCCCTGCCTGCCTTCCTGCCTACCTTGAAGTGCTGCTTTAATAGAAAGGCCACTGGGAAAGACTCAGGCGGCCAGGTTCTTCCCATGTTCTGTGCCTGATCCTTTCATGGTCTTGAGAAAGTATCACATGGGACCTGAATGAGGACTCTCTGAACGCCCTTCCAACTATAGAGTGGCATTTGTTTGAGAATCTGCTGGTGCCTAATCCATCTGCAAACAAGGCCAAGCCTGACCCTTACTTGTTCACGGGTGAGAGAATTTCCCCTGTCCCAGGGCGGGGTGTGCTCCAGACTCTCCCCTGTTGGCCAGCTGCTCTGTAGTGTTGCAGAAGCAGCAGAGGCTTTAGGGGCCAAGCTTCGGAGTCAGGGACAAGTATGGCACTGAGTTCTCTCAAATGAGAGCCTTGGTTGTGCTATTTACTCTCAGGAACTGGCTTTCTTATCTGGAAAGTGGGTGTCTTGGCACCTTCCTTGGTAAACTGTGTTTAATGCAGCAGTGCACACGAAATGCCTAGAGAAGGGCCCAGCACATAGTACGTGCACCTCAGAGGGCAGCTGTGATCGTTAACATCACGTCTTTATGAGGCAGGGGCTGGGTTTCATGGTAAACTCCTGCCGCGCTGTTCCCAGATCGCCTGAGACATGGCTTTTACATTTGTGCTGCAAGGAACTCAGCTCCCGTCGCAGTTAATTTCCAAACTTCAATGTGCTGGGAGGAAAATATAACGTAAGAAAAAGAGACGAATGATTCTGAGATGTGTTTGTTTATTTCCTAGGTCATATGAAGGGAAAGGAAAGTGGATTCATTGAAGAGGAAGAGAGGAATTGGAAAGAAAACCGAATCACCGATGCAGATGCTGTAGTGCGATGAACGACAGGCACCATTTTCTGTATCTCTAGGAAAGCTAGGGTCTCTCGGAGACACGAGCACCGTGCGGTGAGATCTGTTTTTGGGATTTCCCAGCGTGGAGTCCTGCTGCTAGGTGGACATGGGTTTAAAGACAGAGACCGGGCAAAGAAAGCCTTCTGCCCAGGGCACACATTCTGATGACTCGAGGTGGTTTGTATTGGTGGGTGATGGCACAGATGTGTTGGTATTGGACACTCTATACTTTATCGCCCGTACCCTTGTTAGAACCTGGCTCCAGCCTACATAACTGAAAAATGGCACCGGTGAGCTGTCGTCAGGCCGTGGGCCATCCGGTCTGCAAGGGGCAGAGGTGCTCCACGGCTTCTGCGAGTCCCACGTTTGAAGAACAGTGCCCTCTACCGTCCCGAGGGACACACGCAGCCAGGGTGAAATGCAGGCCCGCGGGCGGTCTCTGCACAGCTGGCGCGGGAAGGCGCCCTCCCGGCCGCGGAGGCTCAGAGCTGCCCCAGCCCCGCCTGTCCCGGCTGGTCCCGGCCCAACCGCAAGAGGCGGCGTTCGCCCCGCTCCTCATCAGAAAGACTTCACAACCAGTGATTCTAACCACGGAAGCCTACCTGTAAAAGCTCTCTGTTTCTGAATTGTATGAAACTGAAAATGTCAAACCACCTTAAGGAAGCGCAGTTGAAATAAAGACATAAAAGCAGAAGCTCATTGTCCACTCACACTGGCAATGGATCCTTCTCCTTCCCATCGTTCCTCCCTTTCCTTCCCTCCCTCACCTCCCTTCCCCTCCTTATCCTTCTCTCCTCCCTTCTCTCTTCCCTCCTTTCCTCTCTGCCTTTTTCCTTCCCATAAAACCATCTCTCCTCCTGCCGTAGTAACGTCATGTAGTGAAAAATGTTTTGCTTGCTTTCTCTGCCTGCTGAAGCCAATTTTGGGGGTTACTTTACCTTCTGAGCAGACATCCGGGCTTTGTTTTCACTCTCGGCTACTTTGCATTCTAGGTATGACCCCCAAACAACGCAGTCAACGCTTAATTGTCACATCACAAAGAAGGGCAGTTGTATAGGTTTTAGACTGGCATGAAGGCTTTGAGTCCTGTTCAACTGTTAGACTGTCTTTTCAGCCTTGCTCTGCTTAGCTGCAGCAGAGAAAACAAGAGTGATGATAAAATATAAAGGGGAAAAACATTGAAAGTTTTCTTAAATGATTCTAAAACCACAATGGGTGAAACTATATTTTCTTTTATGCTTTCACGTTTCGAGTTCACCAGCTGGCCAGGATTCCTTGCTCTACGGCTTCCTGGGTGCTTGTGCACAGGAGCCTGCCATAGTGTAGCTCCAGCTGTGAGGTGTGCTTTAGCTCAGCAGTTGCCACCAGAGAGGAAAAGCTACTAGATCCCACCAGATCCTCCGCTTCTACTGTTATTTGGTGCAGGACAAATAATGGGGTTCCAAATGTGGATGTGTGTTAGAAACTGTCAAGGCCACAACGTAATGCTGGGTTCCCTGCTTCAGAGTATAAGGAGGAATAATAACCAGTGCAGAGTTCTTGGAATTGTCAGCTTGAGTGTCTTTGTGTAGCACTCTGACCATTGCCAGGAAAAGAGGTTTTGGCTTTTTCTCAACTCAACCCAGGAGTTACAATAAAAATAACAGTTACATGTACTTTCACAGATTGAATTGCTCATTTTTTGGTACTTCTATTTGGTTTCTTTTAAATATTTATCTAGAATGGAAAACACTTGCAGTTTTTCAGTAAAAAATGGCTGGCTGACTCATCTTATTTAGTAGATGGCATGTCACTTCCCCCAAGTCTAACATAACCCATGGACCTGTTGGATATCATCTTGGCAATGACTCTGTGCTCTTTTTTTTTTTTTTTTAACAGGACTTGTCATGGGCACGTGTGATGTATCTATCTCCCCTCTCTGTCTGAAGGACACATCTAATCTCTCTTGTCCTGTAGCCACACCACCACACAGTATTTAAGAAAGGCCCCTTTTCCTTCTTTCCCTTATCTAGTTGTGAGTAATGTGAACTCATGATTTTGAGCAAAAACTATTTCAAAATTCAGATGTGTAGAGATGTTGTGCAAACAGATCAGTCGACATATGATAGAACCTAAGTTCTACCGTAGAAATGAATGGCAACCTCCTTTCACTACATTTTCTCTTCTCCATGGGCAGAAGCTCCAGAACTGTGTGCAAGATTCCTGCAAGGTGTAAACCATACAGCTTTCCCTGGAGATTTTCCTCTAGCCTTCTGTGTTTGCTGGGTTGTCCTCAGGAGGAAAGACTCTTGATCTTTCGGGCCTGATGATCTCCAGGGAGCAAGCTGGCTTCTTACACTGAAAGGCTTCCAAGGAGACAAGAGTAAAGCAGTACTGTACCTAGAACTGAGTTTTTGCACTACTGAGGATTGTGCCCAGGGACCTCTCAGTGAGCTACATCCCTATCCACCACCTCCCTTTTAAAATTTTCAGACAATCTCATTAAGTTGCCCAAGCTGGCCTCAAACTTGTGATCCTCCTGACTCAGGCTCTTATCTGCTGGGATTACAGTCTTGGGCCACCACAGCTGATTGGAATCAGTCTTGACTGAGTCTTGTGCTAGAATCCTAAGGGTGCTGCCCTCGGCTGCTCTTAACCCTGAAGAATTGCACCCACACAGGAAGAACAAGATCTTGAATTCATGTAAGTTTTTCTGAAAGAGCCCTGCCTGATTTTCTCCGTTCCAGAATAATTATTAAGAATACCTCTTTCCGTTATCAAGTAAGTCTGTTTCTACACTTTGATCACCTTGCATAGATCACTTTTCAACAGTGACACCATGTGGCCTTGAGAAGCAATAGCAGCTGGAGCAAAGTGTCTGGAGATCATTCCTGGCCATTGCGGGAGCCGGGATGACCCCTTGCTGCCCAGGGACTTCAGAACTATCAAGGCTCCTGGCCACTTAGAAGAGAAGAGTTCCAGAAGGAGTTTGGATACATCCTGTTTATAAGGCATGTGGGTGCTTCAGTAATTTTAATTAGAAAAGATAAGACATGGGACCATGAATTAGTGAAGTAGTTTATAACAGTCATAGGCTTCTTATTTAGAACCCTTGTTTACTGTACCTCCAGAAGGTGGATTAATTATCCAGCTCTCATGCTAAGCTTCTTGCAGTAGCTTATATCAGTCTATGATCTTGAGAAGGTGCAACTGGTAGAAGACATGAAGTGAACTACAGATAGGTGAGTCTACTTAATTGCTAGAGTTCGATGATTAAGCTGACCTCAACTTTTGCCTGTCCAGCGCCCCTTGGCCTTTCTCTGGGAACAGAGCCTCCTCTCTTGTGGGAAATGTATTCTACATAATTCAGGTGGAGGCAACTCCGTTATCTCTCTCTCCTCCTTTGCCTCGTCACAAGGATTTGCCACATCACTGCTTGACTAATTCAAACTCCTGTGCTTTGGGCCGCATTGAGTGTAGGTAAAGTGTAGGTAATTGACCCCAGATGTGTGGGCTTGTGTGCCTCTCTGGACCTTATGGTTCTGCTATTGGAAGACTATTTCATTCTGCCAAGGCCGATAACCTGGTGTTGTGGAATTTAGGCTTTTTTTAGCCATCCTGCCGCCACTAAAAGAGAAGAGGAGCAAAGCAGCTAAGGCATGGATAACCCTGAGGTTTCTGGGTCCGGCCTCACCCAAAGCTTCAAACCTATTATATTATTCAATTTTCTATTCCATGAGGAAATTACACATACATAAAAGATATACGCAGGTTATGTAAAAATTATACACATACATATATTAAAATCCCTTACACCTTAAGGCAGTAGTGGTGAACCTCTGACCTGTGTATTTTTTTAAAGACAGAACAGGTTAATGTGCGGGTTCTTTTTCCTAAACTGAAACTTGTGGATTCAGGTTTAGTTGCAGTATTGGTGCTTGGTGGTAAGTGAATGAGCTTTAGGTTGCAGGTTGGGCACTCATCTCTGAAAGTTCTCCATCACTGTCTTCAAAGTTCTAACAGAAACAGTGAGCAGTCTGCATTTAAGGATTCAATCTCTGTCAGTGTTTGAGATTTACTAGAATCACTTTTCAACTGTAATTTTGCCTAATGTCTATATAATTCCCCCAGTGGTCAAGGGGACCATTTGCTTACTATCAGGCATATTCAGCTTCTCCACACAGATGCAGAAAGCTATTGACAGATCTCTTTACTGGGCAAGGTTAATTTTGAACAGATGTTTCAGAAGAGGAAGTCATCAAGTAGGCAACGCTAGGAGGAGACAGCAAGGAAATCTCTTCTTTCCACAAGTTCCACCATCTCTTACCCACAGCTTTAGTCCAACTTGCCTTCTGTTGCCCAAGAAAACTTCTTTCGATCAATGAGGCAACAGGTCCTCTGTCTCAAGTGTGAGAGAGGGTAAGAGGAAACATCTCAGCTTCCACAAATTGCCCCTGCTCAGTATCTTTGGCAGGGTGTCGACAAGAAGATCTGGATTTATAAAAGTTATGTGCAAGAGCATGCATCCCAGCAGTCTGGCCAAAATGAGGGTGATAAATAAGAGATAGCAAAAAATTCTGAAAAGAGAGAGCCAGGAAGCTGTGTTAACCAGAGGTTAGGAAATGTGGAACAGAATAAAGTGTCATAATAGCAATGAGTGCATACCTGTCTCCTCCTTGGTATTCTACCATTTCCATCAGTGATGAGCATCTTTCCTGAAAACACTATAAAGGCAGCCCCATTCCCTTATACTGGTTGACTTTATCACTGTGTTTTAATATCTTTACAGCATGTATCACTATTCTATAATAATCTTGTTCCCTTAGTTTTCCTTTATTTTGTTTTGGCAACTTGCTTTCCAAAGACTTTGTACCAAATTATATCCCACCAGCAAGATGTATATTTTTGTCGGCCCACATCCTCTCCAACACTTAGTATTATTCAGTTTCTAAAATTCTTCTAGTCAAATGGGCGTAAAGAAACATCTCTCTTGGTCTCTTCTGCATTTCCCTAATGAAAAACGATGCTAAACGATCATAACTTATTGATTTTGTGTGTTTCCTCTTGCCAATTTATATACTAATCAGGGATTTTCTAATTGATTTGTAGGAGTTCTTATGTTCTTGATATCACTCCTTTTCTAGTATGTATAATGTTTTATGTTTCCCTAGGCATACAATTTTTACTTGCTCTGAGGTATTAAGGAGCAAAAGTTCTTAATGTTAACGTTGCTCACTGTATCCCATTTAAAAAGTAATTTCTTAACCCAAGGCTGGAAAGACACTCATGATTCTTAAAATTAAAGCTCTATAGTAGTTTTAACATATGTGCACAAATTCTATTACTCTTTTCTTCAAGGGATTTCCCTCTGTTGTAGTGTGGATGGGACCTAATGATTCATTTCTACAGACTAGAGCATGATGGGTACCACAGTATCTTCTAGACTACCTCACAAAGGCACTGTGGCTCCCTCTTGATTCTTGGAGGGAAGCCAGCTATCATGTTACATGCAAGCAGCCCTTTGGAAAGGCCCGTGTGTGGAAAAGCAGATCACCTGCCAAGTACTAGAAAAACCTGCAGGAGATAAGAATAAATTACCTTGGAAATAGAACTTCCAGCCAAAGACAAACCTTTAAATGACTGCAACTTTAGTCAACACCTTGACCACAGCCTCAAGACAGACCCTGTTAGCTAAGCAGATCACAGGAAAGTGGCATACAGAAACGATGAGAAAATGTTTGTTGCTGACACCAATAAGTTTTTTTTTGGGGGGGGGATTCATTAGGCAGCAAAAGATAAAATAATTTCATAGATTTTGAAATTTGTGTTGACATTTAAGTGACGCACACTTTTTATATATATTATATAGTGAGCCAATCTTTTACTGAGCTGGGTAGCCATTTTCTCCCTGTGTTATTCCTATTGAACAATCCTCTCCTCTAACGTGTACTCACTGTCACATGACAAAGTTTTCTGCATGTGCTGCTCATGGCTATTGTTCATGACCCAAACTGGCCATCCTGCTGGTCACCTTTCCCATTTCTTTGCCAGTACCACACTACTGTAATCGCTGTTGCTTCACTGTAAGATCTGATCTCTAGAAGGGCACGTTCCACACTTCCTGTTCTTCTTTAAAATTACCTAGGTTATTCTTGGGCCTTTATTGTTCCATATATATAGTATATTTTAAGATCATTCTATTCAGTTCTGTGAAAACCTTTTGGAGAATTTGATTGGAATTCAATTGCGCATACTAATCATTTGGAGACAAATTATATCTATGGTATAAAGGTTTTACCTACTATCATGGTATTTTTCTTATTCATATGATGTTGAATTTCCTAATAAATTTCTATAAATTTTATTCTGGAAATCTTGATTTCTTCTTTAATTCCTTAACCCTTCTGGTTTTGAAATAATTTGCACAAGCAAACCTCTACCATTTCTTTTTCTACGTTATCCCTTCCCAACTAAGCCAGGCTGTGTCCTGCCTCAGAGAAAACTCACTACCTACTTCTGGTCAGAAATGATCCTTTCCCCACCAGCTTTCTCAAGATTTCCTCCACGGTTATTTTTGAGACAGGACCCAGAATTCATTCCAGTACAGCAGCTTGGGCAGAATTGAAACAGGAGGCCTTTACAAGCCTTTCCCCGCCTCTCTCTCTCAGACTGAGCACAGCCCCTATGGGAAGGTTCTGGGATTACATCCCCACAGAAATCCTAGGAAAAATCTAGTTTTCTTCTCTTGAGTTACTTCCCAGTATACCAGTACCCTACAAGGTGTACGGACAGAAGAAGAGGAAAGACAGTGTTAGCTGTGATGAGCTAGAGTTGCAGAATGACTTTGTTCAGGTTCCTTTCAAGACACTAGCTCTCTTTAGGACAGTCAATCTTTATCCTACCTAGGCGATTCTACTCTCAGCTCTGGTGTTATAGGTAGCCTAGGACTTGTGGGGAAAATTCTGCTAGTTTTTGTACAAATGTTGTGTATAGGGATATTGGAATATGTAATACTGCACTTATCTAGTATGAAGGAGTGTTCTTCTTAAGCAAATTTCCCAGACAATTGGAACTGACCTTTTAGCACCAATAATTTTATGTTAACCATTTTGATGGAACTCTTGAAATAATATTTCATACCACTTTGAATATATGTTTCTTTATGCTTTCTTAAACAGATCGTATTGAACATAATTTGACCTTTTCTTGAAAGTGTGAGAACTTCATGAATGCCAGTTTTACTTTGCTATCTCAGTGATTCGCTCAGGATTAATAGCCATACAAATATTGGAATCATGAGTTCCTTCTCAGTTTAACAACAATTTTTGAGCAATTATTATGTGTTGGATATATTAGGTGCTTGTTTTGCAATTGTTTTTTCTTTTATCTGCTCTCAGGAAGTGGTAAACTTGCATCTGGGAGCATTTCATCCATTTCTAGTGAAATGTTGCTGCCAGGAAACCACATATATTAGGCTAATTCAAATTGTCAAAGGGAAAGGGAAGAAATACAAGATTCATCACATCTATTTTTAGGTGATCAGATTTCTTTCTCTTACTAAATTGGTGGCTTCTAACACTGGGAAGTTGAGATTAATTTGCCTTTGGATAATGAAGTCATAACATTAGAACTGAGGAATGTAGTTGATAACACTAGTTTGTTGCTTTGATGTGTGTGTGTGTACAAAGTATTTCTTGTCTATGTTTTGCTCTCTGTCAGAATGGCTAAATAGTGTTCCTAGTTTTCCAGGATGCTTACGCACAGATATTTTGCTTACCTTTTACCCAACCATGTTGCGATTTTGGGGACAGAAATACCCTGGAAGAAGAAGAATAAAACATTGATAAACAGAGAATTGCTGGAAGCTATTATCACTGTCAAATAATATTTAGTGAGGTATTGGTGAAATGTTATATTTAGAAAATATTTTACAAATTCTTTCCATATGGGTAAGCACACATAACTTTCAAAGATGGAAGTCTTTTACATGTTTATTACTACTGTTATTTTATTACAATTTTGCATACTAGTGGGAATAAATGAAGGTGCAGAAAGATTTAGTATGATGGGGAAGACTGCATAGCTAGGAAGTGGTTGGACTGGGCTGCACTGGGCCCCCTGGCTTCTCAGTCTTAGTTCTATAAACTGTACCCATCTACTGCCTACTGTGGAGAACCTTGCAGGTTATGTAGATTCCACAAAGGCCTCCTAAGAGAGAAGTTTTGAAAGATATAACAATGTAAAGATGAGGATTTCTAGATTTCAGTGGCATTTCTCTCCTAAAATATTTATGTATTTGTGGTTTTAAATTCCTTGGGAGATCAAAAATGAAATTATGGTCAGATTTTAGAGTTGTAGAATTGAGGCTCACAGAATTAGAATTAGAAACTTTCTGGATTACCAGTTCAGTTCTTCCACTCAAGAGAGGCTGTGTACAATGTCAGATAGTCAGTTGCTCAGGCAGCCTTTCTGTGAACTTGCTTAAACATCAATAGGCATATATCTAGATGTCTCTCCAAAGCCTCACAGGCTTATAGGTGTGGCTTTTGGGAGGTGGCTGTATCTTGCTTGTGTAATGCTGGATTAGATGTGTATGGTAGTGTATGGTAATTGGATTAGTCCATTGATTGGTTTAGCATGGTTCTGGATGTGGATAATGAGAAGTCCTACCTGGTAGCAATTAATAGGCTCATACTCTGGATGGGATAAAAAATGAAAGGAAGGCCTGCTGTTTGTTGCTTTCTTCTTGTCCTTTCATGGACTGTTTGTCTTCTGCCATGTCCTCTGCCATACTTCCCTGCCTTTGAGCAAGCCAACGATGGACTGAAACCTCTGTAGACTGTGAGCCAACACAAAACCTTTCCTCCTTCCACCAAAGAGAAAAATAACTAACATAGTCATCAAACCCTCATAGGGTTCTGTAGTGCTTAATGAAGAAAATTCTACTTTTTCTCTGATAGCTGCTTCGAAGGAATAGCTTGATGAACCATGGGGTATAGAGAGTGGAACATGCTTGGTTGATTCCAAAAAGCTAGGTCCAGGTAACTTTAGGAACCTTGTTTGTGGAGTGGAACGTGCAAATTTGAGGGCCATAATAATTTGTTTAGGACAATGAGACTTACAGTTACCATGGACATGTTCTAACAAAGCTCAGACACTAGCTGATACTAGCACAATGGTCAATGATTTGCATGTTCTTTTAAGGAAGAGATGAATTATTTGATGATATTATTAAAACTAGTTATTCTGACTGCATAAGATTTCTGGTCAATATAAATGATAAAATTAGATTCCAACAAATATTTATTTCTGTTTTTGAAAGAGTATCTCAACAAGTTGCTAATTTGCCAAGGCTGGGCTGGAAGGCATGATCCTTTTGCTTCAGCCTTCCCAGAGTGTTGGGAGTACTGTGTGTTTACTGTCATAAGATAGCAGGCTTAGTGCTCTCCTTTGGGGAATGCTGCCTCCTTCACATTTTTCTGTGTGATCTTGGACTTCATCACTGTTAAATATGGACATGAATTTTTATCATAAAGAAGCAATTGCTGTTTACAAGATGTGATTGAAACATACATGATGAACTTGGCCATGGTGTACATGCTTGTAGTTTCACTACTATCGAGGCTGAGGCAGGAGGATTCCCCTGAATTTCAGAGCAGCATGGACTACACAGTGAGTTCAAGGCCAGCCTAAACTGCATAGTGAGACTCTTTCTCAAAAAAACCACAAAAAATTAAATAAAAGAAATAAAATTATGGTGAATACTTAAAAATTAAAAAAATATTACAGTGAAGGCCATATTGCCATTAATTCCTCTCAAAATTCCTGCTTCCTTTGAACACACTTACTCCACCAATTTTGCCTCTTTCTGGAAGCAATTTGGGAAGTCTTCTTTTATGTCTTTACCAGGCATGATCAGAGTTACAGTGAATGCTGCTGCTGAGTGACATCCAATGGAAAGGCAGCTCATAAAACATTAAAGTGCGTCCTCATCCCCCTCATTCACTGTGTTCGGCCCCATGTGACTTCTGGCTCTTTCTCAAGGTCAAAATGACCATGCAAGGTAAATATTTAGAACAGGACATCTCTATAGCCACGACAGCACAGCCAAGGGGGCTCACAGATAGGCCACTTCCAGAGCTGTGTCAGAAAATGGCAAGACTGACTGGTTGTGATGAGGGCGATTAATGGTGATGTGCCTTTTACATAATACATTTAAAAATATTTTAACACTATTGAAATTTTTGATCATACGTCATATGTTATAACGCCCGGACCAACTCTGTGTGACAGATGCCTAGGGCTCTGTGTGGTGAACGATCCGGCACTCTAATGGGGTCCACAGGAAGGAGCACCATGATTGCAGGGGTTTGCAAGTGTGGAATGGGTGCCATGTACTGGTCTTTGCTGTATAGAGCACCCCCTTTTTGCTGGCATTCCAAATTCTCTTAGGTCTGAGAGTAGTTTTTGGAGAATTTGTCATTCATTGTGGCCTGAAGAGCGAGGTATCAAATTTTCCTTAACATCTTGTTTGTTGTTTTAGGAGTAGGATGCTTTGGAACAATAGGCCATTCTTGGGAAATGCACATGGGAAAATTGGGTGTGTATTTGGTGACTTCTATTTTCTGGAAACTCCTTGAAAGTCAGGGGCAGTAAGAGGAGCTGAAGAGGGTGTGGTGCACTTACCTTGCTATTTTGGCCTTCACACGTTCTCGTCACAGAGACCATGCTCAGGGCTTTTGACCTAGAGGGAAAAGAACCAAGACAGGGATGAAAAATAGCATTCAAGCATTCATACTACAGGATGGCGATTTAAAGACAGCTTTATCATCTAAAGGTGCATTCTCTAATGTTATGGCAACTGACTGCATGTAGCTGTTTAACTTAAATTAATAAAGTAAAAATTCATTTCCTCCATCACACTAGCCCCTTTCGAGTACTCAGTAGTCACATGTAGCTAGTAGCCACCTATTGAATAGCATGGGAATTTTTACACAACTCCATAGTAGAATCTTCACTTAATTAACAGTCTAGCTTCCTTAATGCTCAGCAAGGATCCTAGAGACTTGGAGGTGACTTCTAGGTCCTAAGACCCTAACTTCTAGGTCGTAGTTTGTATTTGGCCTGCTTAGAAGCTGCATACAGCTTTGATTATTATTTAATAACTATCTAATAAACGGTAATACGTTTTGACTAAGTTTTACCTTAAAAAGAGGGTCAAGAAATGAAGGTGAGGGTTTTGGCTTTGCACCATTGTACTCTCAACAAACCCAAGGGACATGGGCTTTTACTTCCTCATTTCTAATTGTCATATTCATACAGTGTACAGTTTTGAGTTTCAAAAACAGAATCTGTAGGGAGTCTAGAAATGAGTTTCATCTCTTTCCTGTATGGGTGATTTCCACATGTTTGGAGAAAGAGAGGATGACGTTACTTTCAAGACTTTTCTTGAAATATAAGGAATATCATGTCAAGGTACCTGCCCACACTTTATAAAATACATCTTCCTGCTCATAGTATGAGCCTAAGTGATAATGTGATACATAGACTAAGGAAGATGTTTTTGTGCAGTCTCTTTTTAGAGCTAGAATTCTATAGTTTGTGTGGTCTAGCAAGGCTGGACAGGATCCCTAACAGGGGAAATGTGTTGCTGGGAGGAATCCTGCTGTGAATGTTTGCTCTGACTGAGCTGGAGGCAGAGTTACCACTAAACCACGGTGTTCTTTTGTTTGCCAAAGCTCACACTTCTTTCTCAAGGAATCGAGTCTCTAGCTCATTTTCTATTCTCTTCAAGATTTCCTGGTACTTCTTCAAAGAAAGGAAAGAAAGCCACAGTTACTTCTTACATGCTATGTTCTTCCTAAACATATAAACAGTATTTAAAAAAAATGTATTTGTGCATGTTTTCAGTACCTAACATATTTACATTCCTTGTGTGGAGTTGAACCCTGGGCACAACACATATTAATAATGCTTTTCTCCATCCCCCCTTTCTCCCCTCCCCTCCTCTGTCCCTCGATCCCCTTCCCATTTGAGAAAGATCTACTCCCCCATTTCCTATTTCCTATCCTTTATTTAGCTCTTTGTTCATAGTTTGAATTTCTCATACAAGAGAAACTGTGCCACGTGTAGGGTGTGATTTATTCCACTTAACTTTATGGTTTCCACTAACCCTAAGCACTTACTACACTAGAACACAGATGTCTGGTATTTCCACTGTCGCTTCCTCTGCTTCCATGGACCCCACATACCACTGCTCTTATCTCTGACTACCTCATCGCTGGTGATGGAAATAGCTGGAAGTGCTCATTACAGGGTGGGATTACTGGGGAGTCAAGGGACAATAAAGCATAAAGTGACAGTGTGATGGCAAGCTGCTGACTTTAAAATTTCTTTGTAGCACCACCATGAAACAGCTAAAATCCCTCTAGATAATATTTTTTGAACAGCCAAGTTCCATTTCATCCTGTCTCTTAACAAATCTTTTTCTGCCCCTTGCCCAAGAAACTGTACCTTTATGCAGAGGTCTTGGTCTTTACAGAGCTGGTCTATAAAGTTATAGTCTTCTACTACCTGGGAAGCCAAAGTGGGATCTTAAATTTTTCTCAGTAAATGGCTGTAAGAACAGGAGTTTGTATGGTTTCTCCTGTGTCAAAGACTCAAAATGGAGTTTTCTAATTGTTCTATTTTTTAATAAATTTATTAAATAAACATATAAATTTATTTCATTTTGAATGTGCTTTATACAGCATGTTTCATAGTCCAAATAAGAATTATTTAGGGCCAGTTGGGAGAAAAAGATACAGGGAATAGAATGCAACCTCTTACACATAAAGGAAGGTGACATAGTGGAGGTGTTTGTGTTTCCTCTTTTCTTACCACCTGCTATCCCCAAAGTGGCCCTCAGACAGGAACCCGCTTATAAGTCAATCTTTGACAGAATGTATTAGATGGGCCGAAGATTGAACATCCCCTTCTTGGGGCGAAGCAACACTGAAGTGCTTGTTTTACCTTGACTAGTTTCTGTTCTTGGTCTGCACAGGAAGCCTCCAGCTGCTGTAGCCTCGCCTGCACAAAGGAAAGGAGGCTAGTAACTCAGCAAGGTGAAAATTGCCTCCCGTTTTCTCCCAGGCTGGGGAAGAGTGGGAGGGCGCAGTCTGAGGTGACTTTCTGATGGAGAGGTTAAACCACCCAGTGCTTTTCGCAGCTTTTGGTGAACCTGCTCCTCCACGTATGGCTTTTGTCTGGTTCCATTCTCACCCCTAAACTGTAACTCTTGGCTTTCTTGTCTCACCTAGCTTTTTATTTTGGAAATAAAATCCGTCTTGAAAAATTTTGCGCCTTCTCTTCCTTCTATAAATCAACCAGAATCTAAGGCTTTTGCTCATGTCTTTACCCCTCCTCACATTTCTTCTTCTGCTTCTTTCCCTAAATGCATAACACTGTTCTTTATCAGCAGCATGTTTGGGTGTGAAGGGTGTGTGTGGATGGGATAGTGCTGAGGCAATGGTGGGGACCAGATGGTGCCTTCAACCTCACAGAGTGACATCTGACTGGGGGCACAACAAATAACACGACAGTGGTATGGGTACAGAAGAATTAAAAACAGATGGACAATACCATTTAGTGCACGGTGGTGGCGTGCAGGGATGATGTGGTCGGTGGTCTAGTGAGGTAATGCTTGAGTTGAAATCAAAATAATAAATATTAGTAAAATATGGAAAAAATATGTCCCACAGGGAGGTTATTGCCAAAGTGAAGATTGGAAAGTAGGATACATGAGCTGTGTGTGAAGTGAGGTTTCTGGTAGGTGGGAGAAAAAGTAGGAAAGGCGGAGAGGAGCTGGGTTACATAGGACTTTGCAGCTCGTTGAAAGACTTTAGTTCTTAATTGCAACAAGAAGTTGGGAGAGGCCTTGAAGTATCAGCACACAAGCTGATTTGCATTTTTAAAAGTGGATTTTCTGTGTAAGGAAAATGGCATGTTTAGGATTACGAGTAGAAGCAGGAAGGTGGCTAGGGGGCTACTTCAGTTGTCCAGGCTGTGGTGGCTTGCAGAAGGGTCACCGTAGCAACTTTTTTTTCTATCAATTACATCCAGGACTAGTCAGCGAAATATTTCAAAAGACATAGTTTCAACCCAATGGTGTGATTCATAAGGGATTTAAGCAAAGCATACCACTAAGCTGCTGAATTTCTTCACATATCTCAGCCAGACTTTTAGATCATAAAGTTATGTGACTCTGTGAGGGCTTAGCATTCAAAAGAAAAAAGAATATTTTTAAAAATTTTTTACATGATCTCATTTTATCCTCAAACTGAGATTGGAAGGAGTGATTACATTGCCCAAATTCACATAACAAATTAAGTGGTGGGGCTCAGATTTAAAAGAGATTATCAATTGCTTGGATTGTTACATAGGCATTGGTGCCCTGCTCTTCCTCACACAAGATAGAACAAACCATCTGGCTTCAGGGTAAAATTACTTACTGAGGGCGGAGGAGGAGAACACAGCCCCTAGAAGCCCAGGCTGAAACCTGACGTGGGAGAAGAATTCAAAGCATTTACTACAAGTTTGCCCTCTCTTCTGATTTGACAGCTTGTCTCTTGGTCACAGTCCAAACCTGTTCAGGATACATTTTCCATTTACCTGTAAATCTTCTAGGGTTCTGTCCAAATCACATTGTTCATTCTTGGTTACCTCGTGTGATTTCCTTGCAAGCTACAGTTTCAAATAAAAATACATTCAATAAAATAATCGAGAAGTCCAGAACATGTTCTGATGTGTGTGGATCAGTAATTATGTCTTGATAAAAAATGTCAGGCCATGGTCCCTTAGGAGATATTTGATGTTCCCTTTTCACTAGTCTTATAGATCAGAGATAAAGTCCACTCAAGGCAAGATATTCCCCTGAACTCCCAATTCCTGAGGACTGTTTAGGGAATGGGTTATAGAGTCAGGGCAGCCATAGGGAGCCCATCACTCTTGGAACAGGGTAGAGGACATGCCTAACAAGGGAGAGGAAATGACCAGGATTAAGGTAGCTGTGTTTGTACATTTAAAGTCTCTGTTGAAAGTAAAATTAACCTCTTAGCATAATGGTGCTAGTCAATTGTTTCTATGGGGCATCTGTTGGCATCTGTTTTCTTGTAAGAGAATGAAGAACCCGTGCTTATAATCACTAAACGTCTCACTCACTTCTTTCGCCTCTTGTTCACAGACAAAAACAGTGGCTTACAGGACTGAGGCTGAGTCTTAGGAGAGTGGGTCCCAGGTAGTACGCACTCCCACCTCAGGCCTGTTTGATACAGGGGTTCTTTCCTTCCCCGGCTTGTTAGTTAACGAGGGTGCTGGGGGGACACTGGGGAACACAGAGCTCCACCCCACCTTTCTCTGCAGTTCTGTTATACTATGGACCAGAGTCTCGTTCTTCCTTTCCTGGGGAGAGAAAGAAGAAAAGGTGGAAGTCTGCACTGGTGTGTCATCATCTGTTCTGATGCAGCCAGTTACTGTCTGTTTCACTCCAGCAACGTGTTCCAGCAGTAACTCCATCTTACTTGCATGATAGAAGTAGATCTTGAGCTCAAATCCCAAGTAAAGTGTGTACCACCTCAGAGGACTAGAGATCTCCACTTGTGGGGTTTCTCAACATTAAGCATCACCAAAGAAACCCCACCGTCCACTTGGCTCCTTCCTTGCATGGACACACCCTTGTCAGGGCTTTGCGTGTAAAAGGAGAGGCTAAGCTGGCCTGAAGGTCGATGAAAGCGGGACGAAGAATGAAACCTACTGAACGAATCTTCCCGCTTTTGCACTTACAAGACCGTCTGTCTTTTCCTCCAGCTTCTGCAAGGCTCTTTCCTTTTCCAGTGCAATGAAGTTTTCCTTCTCCCATTCCTCGTCTTTTGCTGGCTCTCCCATCTGAGTGAGCTCGCTTTCTAACCTGCGTGAGACAACAATGATGACTCCTGATCGGCAGTTTTGGAACTGATAAAACACGGATGTCAGTTTAAGGACACTTCAAAAATGACATATGTGTAGTTTAAGTTGGAAACTCATCTTTACTGGGTCCATGGATTCAGAATCATTTCAGAATCAAGTAAGAGCTGCCTGATTCCTATTGCCACACACTCCAATGTTCTCTCAATTCAGGTAACTATTACCCAGTTTGTAAATAATCTATTTGAAATGTGCAGTTTCAATATTCTGGCACAAGAAAAATGCCCCAGAATGAAGAAAACACTCACGGCTCCACAAGATACAGGTCTCTAGGGAAGTACAAAGATTCATTTTTTGCTTTTGCACCCCTTTCTTTTGATGGGAAATTTCCCTCTTAAATCTCTGTTACTTACCTCTGAATATCATATTCTTTCTTTTGGATTTTGAAAAGCAGCTCCTGATTTGCCTCATCTATCCTCTGCTTTTCCTTTTCAATGTCTGTGTTCAAACTGGCAATGTTCCTCTTCTTTGGTTGGGGCAACTTGAAGATTTCCATGTTCTCTGACCTACATATTCAGTCCCCAAATGAATAAAAAGTGGTTATTTTAAGATCAATAATTACTGGGCCAAGAGGAATATCAAGAAGACACTTAGTTTCTCAGCCTTGCTCTTCATGGGACCATAGTTTTCCTTTTTCTTTCTTAAAAAATCATATTTCTTAGTCTTGCTCTACAGTGTGTTTCAAGATTTCTCAACTCAAACAAGAGATGCCTTGCCTGGCCTTTCTCTTCCAAAGTGCTCAAAATAATAGTGCACCTCTGATGCAGACCACTATGAAGTGGCTCTGAGTAGGATTTAAAATTAGTTAATTAGCTTTCTATGTTTACTTGTGAGTCTGTCTGAGGCCTAGGCCCCTTGTCTGGAGACGGGCAGCAGACTCACAGTTAAGTGAACCTCTATGAATCAGGGTTCCTGGCTGAGGTCTGTAGTGGCCAGTGAGGCTGTGATGCTTCAAAGGACAAGATAAGGCCATAGCTGAGGATGCTTGGCTCCAACCCCAATTAACTAGAGACTGTAACTGCAAGTGTGTTATTCCTGTGGTGAATGTCAACCTGGAGATAAGATAGGCTCTTAATTAGCATAATTTACTAACTGGGGAAGTCTTTGAACTGACTCCCAAGGTCCTGCTCAGTTCCCACACTTTGCTCAGTATCCCTCTCCTTTGCTTGCAAACCAGATAAATATGGGGTGCCCAGAGAAGTTCTTTGCCTCAGCCCCCAGAGAATCTTGAATTCTGTTAGAGGGTTCTGATCCTCCTGGAGCCCTAAAATCGTACCAATTATCTCTTTCATTTAAACCTTTGTTGTCCACTCATTTGGGAGGTTGTGGGCCACGATGTACCTCCACACTGGTTTAATGAAAATCCACTTCCCTAAATAACCCCTTGCATTGGAGAAAATTGTTTCCTTTAGCAACCTTTTCTTAAATTGTTCACAAAATCTGCTTATGCAATACACTTTTATGGGTATTTTTACTTAGGCACCTGGTGCATCACTTCTGGTTGAGCCTAGTTTTATACAGAGATGAGAAAGATTTCTACCTGCTTCCATCTTTCCCTGTCTTGTCCTGCCTCTCCTTTTCTTTCTTTTGCCTGCTAGGACGTTTAGGATTCTATCATGACAGCCACTCCACTGAGCACACATAGAATTGCTTCAGGCTCAACTTTCAAGCAGAGAAATATCTTTTTAAAAATAAATTTAAGTGAAATAATTGATACTTTTAGAATAATCTAGAAGGGTCTCCTGACATATGGGAGGCTCTCAATAAACTTTTCTTTTTATTGCTTGTGAATTCATTCATTGGTTTGTGTCCAAAGCAATTAACCAGGAATAGGGTCATATGGCTTAGGGACTTTGTTTGGGCAGGAATAAAGTGTGATACTGGGAAACAGAGCATTACCTTGGAAAAGCTGGCTTGGATGAGGAATTGACAGTAGTTACCACTTTATGAGGGAATGAGGTGCTTGGGAAGGGTGTGGTGGGGGCTGGCTGGGCAGATGTAGAAGAAAGAGAAAAACCAGAAGATGAGAGAAGGAATTAGCAACAGGCTCACTTTACACTTTGGTCCTGGGCTGTGACTTTGCATAATTATGATTACTTACTGATAAGCTTGCTGATCTTCCATTTGGTCTTCCACTGTAGATGCTCTAAAATGCCAGCAGAGATGTATCTAATGAATTAGAGAAATGGGTACATTCATGGAATTCAAAGTAATTGAGACAGGAGTCCCCCAAACAGAAACTAAATTAATGTGTTTCTTCCCTCCGATCCCCCTAATTCATTCACAAACAATCCTAGCCTTCTGCTTCTGCACACAATCTGATTACACCTCAGTAAGGAAATGCTGAGGATACAGGGATCAGGGTAGAAAATTCCACATGTGTCCTGCTAGAAGATACATTACAGATAGTTTACCAATATAAATCTACCTATAAATTTATACAAGACACTGAGAAGAAAGGAGGTGATCTGTTGTTCTAAAGTCCCCTTTTCTCTAAACCAACTTGCTTGGCTTAAGGCCCCAAGGGCATGGATATAGACATGGATATACACATCTGAGAAATATCTCTGCCGTCCTGGCAGGCCTCCGCAGGGACTTCGGGATATTAACACAGCATTAAGGAGAGCTTAGAAAACCAAGCAGAAGTAAATTAGGTGGTTCTCTTGGCTCCTAAGTTTCTACTTCATCTCTATTTCTTTTACAAACTCTACTTTCCTTCTGCTGTCTTCCAGTCTTGCCCTAGTCAGTTGGCTTCTGAAGAGTCTAATCTTTTTTTTACTGGAAAAGAATCTCAGAACCTTCTGAGGGGTCATGACTCTGGATGTCACAGTGGGGTGGATGGCAACGGTTTCTCCTTCCTGTAATCAGAACCTCCATTGGTCTGAGGGCTTCATGGTGGAGCCTGTCCTAAGCAGGGTAGGTTCCATGAATCTGATTTCTGGAGCATAAGAAGGGACAGCCTCTGTGTTTTATTTCCCTAGTGGCTAAGCCTTCCTTCCTGCCCAAGTGTAACTAAAATGGGAACTTTGGGTCTTTCAGCTAACAGTGTGATCTCACCACATACCCAGCTACTCATTCATGCAGCAAACGTTTGAAACACTGAAAAACACCTGTGCTTGCGAGGCACATGGGGAGAAAGAGCAAACAGAACAAGCCAGAGCATTTCTGTTCTCAGAATTCACCTTCAAAGGGAGGTGTACACAATGTGTGTGTGTGTGTGTGTGTGTGTGTGTGTGTGTGTTGGAGGGACACAGGAGTGACAACAAATAAAGTCAACAAAATGAACAAGTAAATTTTATTTTGTATGATAAAAGAACACAGTGCAACACCAAATAGGCGAACAGGATAAGAGGAAAGGCTGTGTGTGTGTGTAGCGGGGTGTCACAATTTTAAACTGAGTGGTACAGAGGAAGCAGCTAGGCTGTCCCAATCCTGGAAGTGGTTGGTGGCTGTGGGAGGAAGTTTGGTGGACATGGGAAGAACTTGGTGTGTGCAGGGCAAACACAGTCCAGCAGAACCAAGAGCACAAAGACCCAGTCCTTTCCTGGTGAAGGACCATGGATTTGCAGCTTTCCCCTGTATCTGCCATTGTAACTGGCATGGAAAATGGAACTTTAAAAGTTATATATTTTTTTCCTTCAGAGACAAGTGGCATCTCCAAACTTCTTGAGCTTAGAGCATAAACCACCATCCCACCTTTCCTCTGGCCAGATGAATGAAGAGAATATGCTGATGCTGGCACCAGAAGGTCAACATCCAATTTCACTTCCTTAGTCACAGGAGGGAGAGGTCTGGATCCAAGAGGGATGAAACAAGTACGAAGCTTTCTCTTATCTCATAATATTCCCTTTTCCACTGTTTCTTGTATAAAATATACTACCATCCCGTACAAGGTGAGATGGTGATTTGGGTTACAAGGCCCCTCTGTCTCCTCAGAGCTAGCTTTGAATAAATTTCTTTTTCCCTTTTTACTAAAATAAATGGCCTCTTTTGATTTGGTAAGCAGCGAACAAATGAACCCAACTGTACGGACCTGTGCAGCTGGTAAGACCACCATCCTGGGAAGGAGAAGAGTTCTGGAGGAAGAGAAATGCCTTAAAACACTGTGAGGTTGCTCGCAGGAGGTTTTCAACATGAAAACGTCTGTGATATGTCAAATTGTCACCACGGGGTTTATCTTGACAGCTGTAGGAACTAATCAGTTACAGAAAATGAGGAATATATTTATGTATACCTGAATGTGTGTAAATTTGGCCAGATTCTGCATAGTTTGGGACTTTTTGTATATAGGAGGCAGGGAAACCTGTGATGTTTCAGATATCTACTTAATGAGGGCCACCGTGAGTTGATTTGTGAGCCAGAGTGACTTCTTAACATACTGTAGTTTCTAACAAATTATTTGTAAAATTAATGGCCTCTGATGACCCCCATTACCATCTCCCTTCTTCCTGAAAGAAGGCATTTCATTGCTTTACGAAGCTGTACACAGAAGAGTAATTAAGTAACAATTCAGGCCAATGGCCTCTTCCAGGAATTAATGGTAGGGAGAGTTCATTAACCCCAGCTGGTTATAGCTTCTCCAGGAAATGCCCTGGACCAAGGTTAACCTAGCTGTTAATGGATTGGATAGGGACTTAACTAGGATAAAAATACAGCCAAATATCCTTCCTGGGGAGCTTTTCTCCTTGAGGGGCTCCCAACAACAAGTTGGCAGGAGCAGTGGAACATCCAGCATGGGGCCTGATATGAATGAAGACAACAGATGCTACCAGGGAGAATTGTTAAATCAAGGTAAAAACAAGACCTCTGGGGCAAATTAAGGTCTTTGATATAAGCCTTCTTGCAGAGTGGGATGTGGCTTGATTAATACCCAAGGCAGCTCTGTTGCAGCTGTTTCCCTTGTTAATTTTTCTATCCTTCCCCTACCCTGTGCAGAACTGTTGGCTGAGAAGCATTTCACATTGCACTGTTGGGGGCAGTGCTAGGTGTGTGCAAGTTTCAGGCGAACACCTGCTCTGCTCCAGGCTGGGCACTCTGGCTCCACTTCCTGGGCCTTTGTCCCTGTACTACATGGGGCTGGCTAGGTCCGCTGAGCCTTGATTGGAAGTTGCCCAGCCTCGGACTGTCCAGCTACCTCCAGGAATGGAGATCTCTTTTTCTGTTCACCTGGCTTGTCTTTGGAAACTGGCCTTGGTTATTATTAGAGATAAGCTTGCTTTTAAGGCTCATAGTCAAGCAAAGCTCTAGAAGTTCATTTTGGAGCACCATTCCTTCAATACAAATTCAACTGTGCTATCTTACCTGTGTCTTTCCTTCATGACTTTTTGTACGAACTTTAGTCTCATAAAATCTCTTCGAATTTCTTTTCAAACTACTTCTAGCATCATCAGAAGAAAAACTTGAACTACACTGAAACGTGAAATGGAGGAAAGCTTGAGAGAGTAGAGACAAAAAGGAGGAATGTACTCACTAGTTTATACAGGTTTGGCCCAGGTTTCCAAAAGATTTATACACATGTCAAAATTTGCACTTAATAACAATTAATATGTAATAGTTGGGGGATTTTGAGCTGGCAAAATGTGTTTTCTTTTAAAATTAAATGTTTTTGAATTTATCACATCACTGCTGTGCAGTAGCAATAAAGAACTAAAAACTTAAAGTTCATCAAGGACCTTCGCTGACAGCAAAACAAACGACCAAATAAACTCACTGTATGTTTTCAGAGTTTTCTTTTGTTCTTTGCCTATAACATATCTTTTATTAGTTATCATAGAATAAATATATCGTTAAATTTTTCCTTTTCATTTAATAGTTGATAAACATTTTCCAGGTTGCAGAATATTCTATGCAAGTATTGTTTCAATCCTTGCATAAAATTCAGCTCAGATGCTAATACTCGTATTTTATATTTCTTATGCCTGCCTTATTTGCTAGGGGTTCTATGACAAGGCATGATAGACAAGTGGCTTGAGTAACAGACATTTTTTCTTCACAGTTCTGGAGGCTGGAAGTCCAATATCCAGGTGTTGGCCTGATGGCTTCTCTGAGGTCCTTCAGAGACTTGCGGATGGTATTTCTGTGTCATCACAGGGTTGTCCCTTGTGTGTGTCTTGTGTCCTCCTTTTTTTTTTTTTTTTTGCAGTACTGGGGATCGAACTCAGGACCCTGCACTTGCTAGGCAGGTGCTTATTCCACTGAGCTATATCCCCAGCCCCTCCTCCTGTCTTGGTTATGTTTTCTGTTGTTGTTGCTGAGACAACACATCCAATCCTAAAATTAAGGAAGGAAAGATTTATTTAGCTTATAGTTTGTAAAAATTTCAGTGTATAATCAGCTGGCTCCAAGGCAGGGTGGCATGGCACAGGGGCAATGCTTTAAGGAGGCAAAAGACAGCAAAAGCAGCAGAAGGAGAAAAAGGGGGACAAGCCCCTTTTCCTCCCTGATATTGTATATTGGTTGTCCGCCCACGCCCACACCATCTCTGGGCCCTCCTCTTGCACAGGCTCATGGTGGATTCAAAGTAAGGACTCTAGCTCCCTGTTGAATCACATAGTTAACCTTTGAAATATCTCAAGTTGACACAATGAACAACATCCTAGAGTAGTAAGGGAATGTCCTTTACACCCACAGATGTAGAACCGCAGAGTTATTTAGTTAAGCTTTTAGACTACTCAAGTTAACACAATGTATCAACCATAATATCTTCTCAACTCAAAAAACAAAACATTCAATCATATTGGATAGTGGCAAACCCATGCCACTCCTGCCCCAGCAGGCTGCTTGTCTCATTGGAAGCTCTGAAGGTTCACCATTCGTGGGGTAGTGCCTACACGTATCACCTCAGTTTTACTTAATTATGTTAAAGGCTTCATCTCTAAAACCAGCTACATTCTGAAGTATTGGGGTTAGGACTTCACACAAGAACTTTGGGGGCTGAAGCTCGCTAATGATAGTGCTTCCACTCTCTTTTTTAACCCCAGGGCTAGGGGCTGGGGATATAGCTCAGTGGAATAAGCGTTTGCCTAGCAAGCGCAGGGTCCTGAGTTCGATCCCCAGTACCGCAAAAAAAAAAAAAAAAAAAATAACCCCAGGGCTTGGCAAGCACGAAACACTCAAAGAATGTTCGGCTGTGGCTAAACTTACGAACATTCAGGTTGTTCTCACTTGTTTTGCATAAAAGCAGCTCAAAAATATATATGTGGGTCAGGAACAGGGTGGAGAAGGAAGGGTATGTCTTGATGGCAGAGCTGTGCTTGGTGCGCATGAGACTGTGGGTTCCTAGAACGCCTCCCAGAAGACAAAATATTTGTGTAACCATTTAGCGTTTCTTAGTATAACCAAAATGTCAAAAATATATACTTTTTTTAAACCTTTTTTGAAAATATGTTCATAATTAAAAAGATAAGGAACAGAGAATAAATGTTTTGCTGGGATTGAAAGAGAAAATTTTAAAAATCTAGATATGTGACAATAACCCTAAACGTTTTCTGGTTTATTCTTCTGGAAAAGTGAAACAGGAAAGGGAGTTCCGCAACTAGAATGTAGCGCTACATTATGGGGCAGTCATTCAGTGCACCTTTCCATTAGCAGCACTGCTTTCTGTGCTCGGTAGGATGGTTTCTTCTGAGGTTACTGATGCTTGGTAGCGGTTTTAATCAAGCTTTGCTTTATTTACAATTGCATCTCTAGTTTTTGCTTTCCACATTTGTAATTAGAAAGTGATTATCGAATAGAAGATTCCTAGAAATGATAAGAGCCTCTGAATCTAAATTCTTATGAAAATTCATACTCTGTGGGCCAGGATTTAGATCAGTGGTATGAGATATACTGAGCATACACAGGCCCTGAAAAAGACTTAGCACTGAAATTTAATATAACTTTATACTAACTTCTCAAGTCTTCTAATTCTGTGTTCTTTCTGCTGTACATAAAAAGCAGTCATTTATATTTTCTTATTAGTGCTATTGATAATTATAGAAACTCTTCCATACATTGAAAATATGAAGGATCTGGTTTAACCAAAATAAAATTATGCTGGAATATTTTATGATAAGTGATTTATCATTAAAGTAGGCCATCTGCCCCATTATTATTTATTTATTTAACTCCTTTAAAGGGCTCATAGTATACTGATGGGGTCATGGGGTTACCCAAAGATGACCAGAAGACTCAGTTTTTTAAGGGGGTAAACATGTACCCTACCATGTGGTACGATGTTATTCATGGCCTTACAATGCAGTAAGTGTTGTGGGGAAGGCTATAATGGGGAGGACATTCTACGTGAAGAAAAACAAGTTCAAAGACAGAGACTTCTCCATGAAGAGTGAAAAAGTCTTTATAGTTTTGGTGTAGAATAGTACATTCCAAAGTGTGTTTACATGAGCAGTTGATGGTATATCAGATAATTTAGGCAGCATGCAGAGATACAATTTTTAATTTTGAAGTGAGTTTTAATAGTAATAGTTAAACTACAAATAGCACATTCAACTTAATCCACAGATTCTGCTTATAAGAATAATTTTTATTAAACTGAAAGCAATACTTGTTTTATAGGAAAGCCTTAAGTTAATGATCCTGAGGTGCCTGAAGTGTGGAAATTAGCGCAAGAGTATGTGTGGTGTGGCCTGGTGGAGCAGGGCCAGCTAGGCCAGCAGAGAAGTCATTTGGATTTCATCTCAAAAACGCTCAAGAAGGCAATAAAGACTATTAATCAGAACAGTGGCTTGGCCACTGTGTGTGAAAAATATAAGCCCGGGGCAGTGAAGGGTGAATGGGAGGGAAGAAGAAGCCCCTGATGCATTTCTGTACTGTGCGTGAAGATCAGCTCTCTCAGGGGGAGATAATATTAGGTATGCATTTGGAACGGAAGTGCAAATCTTTATCCGGTGCTTTCTCCTAATGGGAACTGTATATAGCAGACTCCCCCTCCCTTTGGATTTACTCTATGTGGCTTATAAAGGCAATGCTGAGTATTCCATATGACAATGTCTACAAAACTTGAAACTTCCAAAAGACTTTTAATCCTTAATGCTCTGTATTGACTTGGTTAGATAATCATTGCCTTGAGCAAGCACAGATCCATAGACTGTTTGCTCTCTGACTGTTCTTCTGTTTATTTTTTTGTCTTGGGACTAATTCTTTTTTATTTTAAAGAGAAAAAAATAACAAAATAACAGACAAAAACGACACAAAAACAATAAAAATGATACAGGATTTTAAAACAAGAGGATAGGAATTAACAATGGTTGTTATATTACATATTGTTATCTTCAACGAAGTTGCTCAGATTACCAGATTAAGAATGCAAAATTGATCAAACAATTGAAGAGAATAAAAGTAATAAAAAAGTTAGAAATGATCCAGAGCTTCACTAAACAAGATAGTAGGAATTCAACAATAGTTGTTATGTTGCATCTTGTCATCTTCAAAGTAGTAGTTCAGATTACCAGATATAACCGTGTAAAATTGGTCAAAATAAAAAAATTAAGCTTTAACTGTTTCTTTTAATAAACAAATAGAAATTAGTAGTATGATTATCTTAGCTCTCATATATATATATATATATATATATATATATAAAAGAAGGGAAAAAAAAATATATATATATATAAAAGAAGGGAAATATATATATATTCCCTTTCTTTTCTCCTTTCTTTCATTCCAGTTGTTCCTTCCCTTTGAGCAATTTTTTTCCCTTTCACAATATCTATTGTACCTTTTGGGTTTTATTTACTCTTCCAGGTTCTTACACTAGGGAGACAATACGATGTTTATACATGCTGGTCTGATTTATTTCCCAGTCATAGACTAATATGGAGGTCTGTACAAAGGATGGATAGAACAGGCAGACATCACATGGCAGAATAGGCAGACAAAGATGTATTAGTTCTGATGCTATTGGCTGTTGTCTGCCATAAGTAAAGCTACTTCTGATGTCTCTTGATTTTCACTTGTGTGGAATACCATTTTCCATCCCTGCACTTTTCCTTACTAGTAAAGTGAGTTTCTTTTCAACTGCTGTGTTTTTTTTTACTGGAAAATTTTATTCATTTAAAATCAAGATAGTTATTTAAAGGTAACAGTAACTTCCTACCATCATTTCATAATTTATTTGCTGAATACTATAGTCTTCTGCTTGACCATCAGCTTTCATAAACTATCTTACTTATAGAACTGGCCAATTGAAGCAGATAATGATTTGCCATTAATTGCTTAGAAAGTCTATGCTTTCATTCCCTTTCCACTTGTGTTTTAAATTTTAATGTCAAAAATTATGTTTGTTTTTATAATTTGTATCCCTTACCAATTTATTGTAGCCACAGTTATTTTTAACTGTCATGGTAGGAGTGAAATTACTTATAACATTAGAGAATTCTGAGTATCACTATGTTTTACTTACATGGGAGATTATTTTTTACTTTAGTTCCTTTTTCATTTTGTTACTCATTAGCAGTCTGTGATTTCAGCTCAAAGAACTCCATTTAGCAATTCCTGTAAAACAGGTGTGGTGTTGAACAACCTTAGAGTCTGTGGGTCTGTGAAAGTTACTTGTCCCTGAGTTTTAAGGTGGTTTTGCTTGGTAGAGTACTTTTGATTGGCAGACTTCATTGCCTTGAGCACTTTGATTGTATTATCCTTCCTTTTCCTGGCACTGAATTTGACTAGTGACTTCTGATAGCTTCTTTATCTGGATATTTGTCTTTCCCTGGATTTGGAGCTTTACTACTCATATTATACTTTCTAACACTTTTTCTGTCTGGAGATTATTCAGTTTACTTGATGCTATTCCCATAATCTCTGTAAGCCTTCTTTCTTGTTTCTCTTTTGACTAGATACGTTAAAGTACTCTGTCTTCAAATTCATTGATTTTTTTCTTCTGCCTGACTAATTCTACTGTTGAAGGTTTCTACTGAATATTTCACTTTAATTGTTGTATTTTTTGCCTCTAGAATTTGTATTTCTACTTGTTTCTTTTTATTTGTCAAACTCATTTTGTTCATCAATTGCCTTCCAGATTTCATTTAATTTTCTATCTATATTTTTTGTAGTTCCCTGACCTTTAGGAGATTATTTTGAATTTTTTGATAGTCATTTTATATACCTTAATTTCTTTTGGGTTGATTGCTCAAATGTTAGCAGTTTCTACTGGTGATCTCATAGTCCTCTGATTTTTCAAAATGGTTGTGTTCTTTCATGGTGCTGTGCTGACTTGTAGGAGGGCAACGTAGTCAGAGAACTGTCTCTCTCACTGTGTGACTGAAAGTTTTCTTGGTTCAATTGTCCAAGACGTGTCTTAGTTTTACTTCTGAAGTTTGGGGTACTTACAACAGTATTCTTGCTTATGGGTAGTTGCTAGTTTGATTTGTGTGTGTGTGTGTGTGTGTGTGTGTGTGTGTGTGTGTAAATCGAGAGAATATCGATGATATTCTGCCATCTTGTTGATATCATCTCTCTGGTTCAGTTTTAATTTTGAGGGATGGAGTGTAGCTTGGTGGTAGGATACTTGCTTAGCATACCCAAGGCCCTGCATGCAACTCCCAGCTATGAAAACAAATAAATAAACATAAATAAATATTTTAATTCTAAAACTAGGTGAAGGATTTAAAAGTTAGCTAAACAGGATTTCAAAGAAATTACTTACACTCATGCCCTTGTCTCTGAGTCTGTTTCAAATTTGTCTTCTGCCTTGTGATTTCTTGATTAAAATATTCCAGTAGCAAATAGTATATTAAATTTAGTAATTGTAGAAATTGCATTTCATTTTCAGTGAGTTAAATGATTTATTTCACTCTGATGAAAAGATTTTTTAAAAAATTCAGTAGTTATTTTCCTCTATTCTCTGCTCTAAGTACCAATACCTTGCAGTTTCTACATTTGTATGACCTAGCATAAAATTTTCAAGTAGCATTTCAAGCAAAGTTTTTTTTACAAAATTTGTTTGTATTTGAAACTGGAATGGAATAGTGGAGTGGGTTCTGTCAGATTTTCTTCCCCTGAGCCTGACAACATCACTCTATCACTGGTCATGCGGAGTCTGAGTCAGGCAGTATCCAGTCAGTCCATGCTACAAAGTGAATGTTTGTGTCCCTAATATTCATATGTTGAATTCTTCACCCCTAATGTTATAAAATTTTGAGGTGGGCCTTTTGGAGACAATTAGTTTTAGGTGAAGATCTGATGACTTAGCCCTGTGAAGGAATTAGTGCTCTTGTAAAACAGATTTAGAAAAGAGATTGTTTTTTTTTAGTATGTAAGAATGTAGCAAAGTGATGGCTCTTTGAAAATTAGGAAGAGGGTCTGTTTTAGTCTACTTCTTAGTGATATAACAAAATAATTGAAGATAGGAACTTATACTTTTAAAAGGTTTAATTAGCTCACAGTTTTAGAGGCTGAAAGTCCAAGATCAGTGGCTTAATCTAGTCATCTTCTGTCCAAGGCCCTTGATTGTATCATAACATTCTGGAGAAATGAAGGGAAACTGGCTCAGTGCAGAAGGTGTCAAGAGCGTGGAGTGGCCTTGTTCTATAGTCATCCAGTCTCACAAAAACAAGCTCACTCTGTGAAAGCAGCATTAATCCTTTCTGAAGGCAGTGCTTTCAGTGATGTAATTACTGTACAGGGCACCATCCTGAAATATTCTACCTCTTCTCAATGCTGTCCATCTTGGGACCAGGCTTTCATCACATGAATTCTTGAAGAACACATTCAAACTATATCTAAATCATAGCAGGGGCCTTACCAGGAACTAGACTGTCTACTACCTTGATCTTGGACTTGCAGCCTGTAGAACTGTGAGAAATAAATTTGTGTTGTTCGAGTCACCTAGTGTATGACATTTTATCAGAGCAGTCTGAACAGGCTGCCTTCCTGTTTTCTCTGACTTCATGCCCTTGGTCTGGTCCTGAGCTTGTATTTCAGTCCTGTGAGCAGTGTTTTACTGTATTCTTCAGTTTCAGTGTCCGGACCCATCACCTGGAAATGCAGATTTGGCAGTTTTTACATTTAAACCTTCTTCCTATCAGAACCTCCATACATAGATGGCTGACACTAAATTTTCCCTGAAAGCTGGGACCCTTCTAGTGCTTCTACATCTAAAGTCCTGCCTACCCAAGTCCCTGTGTTTCTGTTTTCCCTTTTTAATGAGAGTAAGATCCAACTACCATTGGTTGGATTGCCTCAGTGCTAAATACCTGCCTATCTTGCATGTGCCTGTCCTGAAGGCTTCCCAGGAAACCATCCTTCCTTTTGCTGCTTATCAGAACCTGTATTTCTGTCCAGTGCAGAAGTTGTTTTCTACCCTGAAAAGGTGGGATATTCTGTAGCAGAAGAAATGCTTATTGTAATAATATTAGTGTATATATATATATATATATATATATATATATATATTTTTTTTTTTTTTTGCGGTACTGGGGATCGAACTCAGGACCCTGAGCTTGCTAGGCAAGCACTTATTCCACTGAGCTATATCCCCAGCCCAATATTAGTGTATAAATTTGGGTAGTTCTTAGGAAAAGAAAGAAACTCTAGAATTCAGGTACATTTTTGAAAAATCTATGCATGGAATATAATCTGGTGACACTTAAGTACTTGTACCATGTAGGGAGTTATTTTCACAAATAAGGTATCTTGTCAAAGGCTCATTTGGCTACTGTTCTTAAGAAAAGGGTGTTCCCCTTTAAAATTGACCTTTTATTATAATATTATCTGCTTTTTTTTTTCATTTCTATATTTAATAGACCTCTGAGAAAATATAAACAAACAAAATCAAGTTGAGTGTTTTCTTAGATCAATCTTAATTTTGAAGAAAGGTCAAGCGCTAGATAATTTTGGAATTCTAAACAGTTTTATAACCTTGATTGTCAGGAGATCTGTGTTTGCAGAATCCATAAAGCTTTTAAGGTATAGTTGATATTGAAACAATAATGACCCTGGAACAGGATATTTCCTGGAGATTAATGACCAGCTGGGAGGGGCTGATGGCCTGGGGTGTAGTTGAGGGCCATTAACCTCAGACAGTCATTAAAGCCCAGGAAATGTCCTACATCTAGGTCGTTATTGTTATTATAAATTGAAAATGGAAAAAAGAAACAGGCTTAGTGATTATTTGAAGGGTGACTCCATTTCCAATGGTTTGAACAGGGAGCGTTTGGGGAGAATTTATTCCCTGTCCATTAGTCAACCAATCTCTCTGAATCTTGTCACTTTGCCCTTCAACTGATGAATCCTCCAGCTAGAACTCCTTGAATTCCCCAGATGCTAAAGTAGGAAGGACCATGCCTGTCTTTGCTGCCCCTTTCTTGCAGCTGCCTTTGCTCAGAGTGACTGGATGAAACAAACAGTAGTGCCGAGTTACGTTGCCACTGTTCTCACTTGCATCTTACATTACCATCTTGCTTCCCTCGGGATCACTGTTTTCTTTTCTATTTAGCTGCAGTACATTTCTCACATGGAAATTTTAAGCTCTTGACTATTTTGTTTGCACTTCTTTATCAGATCCTGGGGTGGGGAGAGTGCACATTATGTGCATCCTGTTACCTCTAGTGAAGCTAGGTACGACACCCCAATCCAAGTCTTTGCTCATTTTCGGGAAAGTACTGTACTTCGGAGCTATTTTGATTTCCCAACCATGAGGGATGCTAGGTTTTGATTGCAGTTAAATATTAATTGTTTTAAGTCTTGAAGCAGCAGATTCACCTTTCTCTTCTTTTTCTGAGGAAACTCAGAAACCTTCAAAATGGAAATGTTCTCACTTTAGGGTTTCTAGTATCTCTTTAAGACTTTATTGTACATAGTCAAATATGAAATATTCAGCATGAATGTTTTGAAGTAGAACCAGGGAAATTTATCCACTCATGTAGAATAAACAGGAAACAGGAAATTTAATGTTAGACTTTAAAAAATGTCTCAACAATCTGATCTGAGTACCATGAAGCTATGGGTCTATCAGCCTAATATTTCATTTAGGCAACTGCCATGAAGAAGTTAGACAAAGTCGGATCATCTTAAATTCATCAGGAAATAAAAACAAAAAAGAAAAGAAAGAAATGACAACATTGGTCAGAAACATCACCTTTGTAGAATAAATGACATGATAATGCATTCCAGTAGACTGCCAGTGTTGTACAAGTTTTAGAAATATGAGGTCTGTCTTCAAAAGACTCCTCTTCTTGCCATTGCTATAGAGGTACCTGTAATTTCTAGGTGACTGTAGTCTAAGATAGTGAAAAGCTCAGTTAAAACACCATGTTACATTTTCAACCATTATTCCTTACAGTATTCTTCATTCCTATGACCACAATTAGTCTGGAGATTTTAATATAACCTAAGCGGTAATATTTACAAATAATACAGAGAAGTGTTATGGACATATTTTTTTCTTTTCTCTTTCAAATTCTTATCAAGATAGTAATCTGTGAAGCCCCTTCTCTTGCTAGGGTCTTCACAGCCCTTTATATTGCCTTTAACGTCAGTAGGCCCAGTGGGCACCTTAGGCTGAGTCATAAAGAGGAACTTGTTATCGCTGACATTCAGGAACCCTCTCTGGATCCGAGTGACCTGGGATTTGCTTCTCCCAGTTTCATTTCAGAGGTTCATATAGAGAAAGAGGGACTATCTGTGCGAGAGACTGTGCATATGACAGCTGTGCTGGGGGAGGCAGCTCCCCAACTTCACTTCCTATTAGAGTAGCCTTTGCACCTGTGACACTCTGCCCCTTCAGAATGTGAAAAAAATGGAACAAAGGGGCAGGTAACTTTTTAAAAGGAGCTTTGCAAATTTATGTTGACATTATGATTATGCTTAATGTATGCACTTTTAAAAATTCAGAAATGCAGTAAGAAGAAAGGAAATACCACCTTATTATCACTCAGTGATAGTATGAATGCTTGGTGTATATTATTTCATTTTTCTTCATGTTTACCAAATATTAAAATAGTTATAATCATGTTTTAAATACATTTGTTTATTGTTAAGCATAAACATAGGCATATAGTGAAAACTTTTACTTTAATACTTAAAAACTCTTTATAAATGCTATTTTAATAGCATAATTTTTAGACAGAATGTTTTGTTTTTGTTTCAGATAGTAGATTTCTAAATGTAGGATTATTGTAATGCAGTGTGAAAGTTGTTAAATGTCTCTACATGTTCCAATAGTTTTATAAGAACTGGGTAGATGCACATAACCCAGGTTTGAAAGTACTTGCTTATTTTACTTTTATTTCCAATTTGAATGATTATTACAAAGTTTTAGTAAATTTGATAGACGAAAAATGGTGTCTGAAATATGTTTGATTGCATTTCCTTGATTATTAATATGTCGCATTTTAAATGTTCATGTTTATTAATCCTTTTATTGCTCATTTTTATGAGGTAAAACTGTTATTGATTTATATGAGTAATTTATATATATTCAGAAAATTATCATCCTTGCAGTGTTTATTATGTTTTTCTCATTTTGAGTTTTAGTTTTTTTTTTTTTTTTTTTTGTCTTGCGACATAGAAACTCACTTCAAACTAGCTTAACAGAAGTGGAAGTTTACTAGCTCATATAATGGAAGGCTCAGAAGCATTGCCCGTAGGGAGAGGTAAACTTAGGAAGTTCCCTGAGTGGTCCAGATTCACAATCTACATCTCTTAGCTTAGATTTCCTCTAGATTGGCCTTTTTACCTGGAGGCAGGACTGGCCAAGCAGAGATCTAGCTTTCTGAGCCCACTCTGTGTAAAGAGGGTCCTTTTGCCTAGTCATTTTAGTGCAACTTCTTGAATTAAGTCTCCCTGATTAGATACCACCCACATACCTATTCCTGAAATAGTCCATATGCCTAGAGGACTAGAATGTGAGGCCGACCATAATTGTAAGTGTCCATTCTGGAGGGATGAAGGCACGCCCAACTAAGCCAAGAAGGAACATTGTGCAAACTAATTTTTTATGTTTTAGACTTTTGCCTTTTAAAATAAACTTGAGATTAAATAGATTTTAAAGCCACATAGTTCTTTAAGTATTTCAGTACTGATTGTTGAAACTAATTCAGGTTATCACATTTACAATATGTAAAATTTAATAATCATTACCACCTATTTCTAAACCATCGACTTCGTATCTATTTTTTATGCCAGAATCACAAAACTTGAGCTATAGCTAAATTATACAATAGCAAATTTAGCTATTGTATAATATGCTTCAGTACTAGATGGAGTGAATAAATGAATGATGAGCAGTGTGGATGAAAAAGGAGGGCGGGCGGAGTTGGACCCCGGAGCCTAATGTACCGCCTGGGACCTATTTTCATCCAGAAGATGCTCCCTGTGCACATGGTCTCTCCTAGGGCTGAGTTTAAGGGGCAGTTGAAAGTCAGGAGAAAGTAAAAGAGGGGACATGAAAACCAGAGAATGCAAGCACTGCTGAATGATATAAAATATGGCAGTGCCTATGCATTACTAATGATGGGATCTTCTCCATTTAGAGCTCAAGGCAAAATGTGAAGTAGGCAATTTCTTTTTAGCCCATTCCTTTCAGAATTCCACATTTGCTTTTGATGTCTCCAAATCAGGCTTTCCCGGGCTTCATGTTTCAGAGAGTGACATCCATGGGATGTTGGTACTATATGAACTTGCTGCTGCTAGGACCGTTTACTATGGAGAAGGGCGACACTAAGCAGTAAGCGACCATCCTGTAATGGTAGGTCACACATGATCCCGGTATGGGGACGGCTGGGGAGGAACAGAGCAAAACAGGGACCCCGTGGTCTTTTCCTACACTATCACCTCAGAGCTGTCCATTTTATCCTCCTAAAGCTGATTCTGTCTACTAGAGTTAACAGAACTTTAGAAGCAGCATTATCTCTCCATTTATCCACATAATGTTTGTTGGGCTGTGTGTGCACTGGTCATTGTGCTTGGGTCTGGGTACTCTACTAAGAATAAAATAGCATCCCATCCTTTAAGGGCTGCATTGTGAGGTGGAACAACTTAGTGATTTACTTTTTCAAGTTCTATGTTTCCACTTTGAGGATTTGAGGACCTTCAGATTGTACCCCAGCCTTGCATTCTGAGATCAGAATTAACTGCTTCTCTCTCTCTCCCTTTTTTGTACCAGGAATCAAACTCAGGACCTTGGTGCTTCTAGTATTTAGAGAGCTACTACAGCCTTACAGCTCCACCCACGCTCTCTCTGTGACAAGGACCCTCACCCTCAGCGTCTGCTGTCTTCCCTCTCATACCTGGCTGTCTGTAAGGGCGCAGTGATAGAATCGTCTTGATTTCTACTCTTGATATGGTCATTGCTTAGGTTTTCAAAGTCAGCATACTGTTCTTACCATGTTGATATGACAAAACTTTCCTGCTTTAGGATTTTAACCTGCTCTTTAATTTGCATAGCCTTATTATTGCCTTCTTGGAGTGGTTTGATCTATATGTTTATGTTCTTCTAAAATTTACTTTGAAACTTAATTTCAAATTGGGTAGGCCATGATGGTTCCAATCTCATGAATAGCATTGGTGCCTTATAAAAGGATAAGAGGGAACTAGCTTAGGCCTGTCTTCGACCTTTCAGCATTTTGCCATGTAAAGACTCAGTGTTCACCTCCTTTGGAGCACCGAGCATTCAAGATGCCATCTTGGAAGCAGGTGCCTAGTTTCAGCAGATACTGAACTTGTCAGTGCCTAGATCTTGGATTTCTAAGCTTTAGAGCTGTGAGAAATAAATTTCTTTTGTTTATAAATTTCCAAGGCTGGGGTATTTTCTTATAGTGGAGCACTTTACTCTGTCCCACTGTAGCAGTCAGCTTCCCCATTGCTGGTACTCAGTGCCCTCTCACAGCTTAGAGGAAGAGAGGATTAACTTTACTCACAGTTCAGGGGATTCAGTTCTTGGCTGGCTTCAAGGCGAAACATTACTGTGGAAGAGTACAGTGGAGCAAAGATTCTCACCCATGACAGAGAGGAAGCAGAGAGAGGGGAGAAACTGGTGAGACAACTAGACTCTCCAAAGGCACATCCCCATTGCCGCGCCCTTGCCAGCCAGGCCCGCTTCCTGACAGCACGCTTAGCTCTGATGGATGAATCCACTGGTGAGAATTGTGCCCTCCCATACGCTCACTTTGTAAATCCCCACCTCTGAACACAGGAGCCTTTCAGGGGCTGTTCTAGGTCTGAACCCTGATACCCTATGTCATCGTGTTTCTAAGAGGGACCTTCTGGCAGCTCAGATGACTAACTTGTGTCTCCCTCATGATCCTCATCTCAACACCGCAGGATTCAGCTGCCCTGTGGGTTGCGTCTCAGTGGTGAGGGGATATGCTGCTTTCTTCATTGATCTTGCTAAGTGATAAGATCCTGTCTTTTTGGGTGAAAAATCTCCACATGATGATATGCTCTAATTTATCACACGATGGTCATGTTAGTTCTGTCACCTTCTAGCATCCTGTCATCTAAGTCCCACTGAGAGGTAAGACTATTATCCTTCACAGGGAGGTGCTGACTTCCTCATCACAGGGAGGCTGCTTCCTGCCAGGAATGCAGCGTGTCTCTGGAAGCCTTCCAACAGGGACATCCATCGCTTACAAATTGATTTGCACTGCCTTTTCCAGCATTTAAGTCCAATTTAAATTTGTTCTCCTAAAGACTTTCTGCAAGATTCCAACTATTCCCACCTGAGTTTCTTTCTCTTATTGTCCAATATTTTATTTTTATTTCTTTGCTGAATATTTGACAAAAATCTACCTTTGCCAAATTTATTTGTCCTCCAAGTCCTTATTTATTTTCAAGCCTACCTGACTACTTTCACAGACATCAAAGTCAAGAGATTTAGTTATGTGCTGCTAATTTGGTATTTAATTATTTAGCATGTGGTATCCCAGCACTGGATTAAGGTCACTGGCAGAAGTGTCAGACTGAGTTTTTCAGCTGTTTGACTTTGGGCAAACTATTCACTATTTCTAGCCTTTAATTTCTGCATTGCTAAACTGAGGCCAAGATTCACCTTCTGTGATTCTCTACTGAGTCTATCTGGTGTTTACGTACATAGCTAATATTCACACAGGGAAGAGGAAGCCTTTATAGTTTCTTTCTGTCAAAGACTGACTGACTTTGGAAAAATTCCCCCTGCTACTTTAGGACAGAATTTCTTATGTTGACTAAGACTGGTCTATAGGCAAAATATTAGTGACTTTATAAGTGAAGGATTATGAACTACAGGATTATGAGCTCGAAATCTGTAAATTAGTAATATAACAAGAGACTAACTCAATCTCACTGGAAATCAAATCAGAGTAACAATATTGTCATAAACTTGCCTGAAAGATACAAAATAAGGAGTAGCATGTTCATGAAAAGAATCATATAAATTGTATTATTTTTTGAAACATTCATGTAATTTGACTTTTGTCATGGATAATGTTGAAGTGAATCTGAGCAAACTTTTAGAAAGTTTCCTTTATGACTTTGATTCTTTTAGATTTTCCCCAACATTTTTCTTGATCATATTTAGTCATAGATGTATAAATGAGGATTGATTCAGTAGTAGGTTTTTTTCCCAGATAATTTGTCCTAACATTGTTTAAGGAGAGTTACTGTCCCTAATTTGACCTGCATAAGATATTTCATTTCACACATTCTCATTTTCCCTTTTATGGAGTCCTCCTGCTTGGCTCATAAATTCTAGTTTTAGTTCTGCAATAAATAAGGTGCAGACTCTTAGGACCAGATTTCTTATAATAAATGGATGAATTAGATGATTCTGAACAATTTTGAAAGTTTGCATATTTCCTCTAATACCATCTCTGATTATATATTTGGAAGCAGAAGAAACAATATATTGACTGTACACAGGTTTTCTTATTTGATATCTTTTAAAAATCATCATTAATACATGTAATTAATACATGTAACATTTTTATAACTTTCCCAACCAAAATGTGCTAACCTTTTGAAGGTCAGCCTCCATGAAACAGGTGCCACCACAGCAACCTCTAAATTAAAAACATCTTTTATTCATTTTGGTTGATCTGCAATATTTATTGGCCCTGATGATGCTGCCTGTAGAATTGAACAAATTTCTGTAAAGTGAACAACTTAAAAATTTAATTCTATATTGCAATGTAATCCTTGGGTGTTTTAAGCCAAAGCTTGCAATCCAAATTTAAAAAATTTAAAAACTCAGCCAGATGTTTCCACTAATAGAATCAATGCAACTGAGGCTATTGACTGTGTGTTCCCCAGTTTGCAGAAGTACCAATAGTGAGGACTGCAGACCCTTCTCAATTTATCCTCCTCCCTGGACAAGGTCAGAGTGTTTTTAGACATCTATTCTGTTTCATTTTTAGAAATGGTACAATGGAAGAAAAATTATTTCTTAGAAACAAGAGGGCATGGGGTATAATTTGAATATTCTGATAAAATTTACCTCCCCTTGTTGCCCTGCCATCAAGGGCAAGTTCATATTATTCATGTTTATTTATCACACACATTTCTTGAAATGATTTAAGGGTTTGAAAGCCATGAATATGGACGATACTGTGTAGGAGCAAAATAAAGGCTACCAAATTGATTGAAAACCTTGGTTAAGGTTTTGGTATCCTCTTCTCTCTCGGGGGAGTCTTTGTGTTAAGGTATCAGGAGAAGTGCCCCTGCTTCAGGAAGCCTATTGTCCTGCTAGGGCACAGAAATTCAATGGGCAGGGCACTTTACAGATCTATCTTGCTCTTCCCGGGGAGAGAAGGGAAGGCCGAACACCTGACAGTTGGAGAGCTTCAGTCTCCAGATGAAAAATTGCCATGAATTTGAATGAAAATAAGAGTGAGAGGGACAGTGAAAGATGCCCCAGTGGTGAGGGGTCGTGGGTGCTGGCGCCCGCCCGGCCCTCTTATCTTACCTAATAGCTGGCGCCTGCCAATGTTTACTTGGCCATTGCCATTCACCAGCTGCTCCTCTACCATGTTGTTTTTCTTCCCAGATGGCAACACGATGTTCCGCGATAAAACTGACACAAAAAACAATGCAAAATTTGTCTAAGAGAGGTTCAGCAAGCATGAGGAAAACATCTGATACCTCCCGGAGCCCGCCAAGTTCACAGCTCACAGTGCCAGAGTAATTACGGAACGGTTTGAACAGAGGCAATGCAATGGGGAGGCACTTCCAAATGTATCAGGTAGTTTTCCAGAGGAGGCAGTGTTCCGCCGGCTCCTCCTCCTGGCACACTGACAGAATCGATCAGGATAGTCTGTGGCTCCCAGAAGCCTCGTACATTACTGAATCCTGTGCTTTTCCCCATGCGGCCTAATTAATGGCTCACTATTTTAAAAACTCTTTTATTCAATTAGACTCTGCTTTCAATAAGATAAACACTCCTACTATAAAAATCTTGGGAACACAATATTCATGGGCTCCCTTTCGGCCAAAGCATCTGCTTTTCTGTTACCCCTGGTCTCTTATTCTGTCCGGTCTCCATTTGGTTGTCTGAGTTCGTAAAACTGGACTGCTATTTTGGGGATTGATATGAAAGGAGGGGGTGTCCCTCCCATTTGTTAAACTGAGAGGTATTTCCCCCGTACCCTCCACACAAGAATATGCACTACTAATCAATTGTATTTATTGGCTACAAAGAGCCACCGATGTTATTTAAAATGGGGCATTGATGGTGTCATATTCAAAACTCTTAGGGAAAGTTTTGCGTTTCTTGTGGGTTATTGTTACAACATTCTTTTTCATCAGGCCAGATTTGTAGATGCTACATTGCTGCTTCACAGCCTTATGTTTCCTCATTTGACTCAGAATAGTCTCCAAGAGATGACTGCATTCGTATCTGCTCGGTTAGAGTTTCCAGAGTTACTACATTGTGGTTCACAGCTTTAGAGATATTGCCAAGAGAAAAATAGTTTCAAAAATTCTATTTAGCATTTGAGGAATTTGGCCCAAATTTCTATGGTACAACTTTTACTTTTAAACTGTTGCTAATGAAAAACAAAATGAAAAAAGATAGGAAATGTTCAATCATTTTTGGTGAAGGGTACTACTGTACTGAAATAAACTTTCTGGACTTTAAGGTTTACGATGTACTGATAACATTTAAAACCAAAACTTGCATTTATTAGGTCTAGAAAGAGAGTTTCTGTTGTAGGAAATATTTAACTGGCAAACATTTCAATAAAAATATACTCTCACCTGTAGGGAAAGACAGTGAAATGGCTTAGAGCTTCCTGAAAAGACCTGAATTTAGGTTTTAGTTGTGCCATTAACACTGGATGAGTCACTTAACCTCGAATAGTCTCTATTTCCTCTACAGAAAATGGAAATGTAAGAAATCAAACACAAGTGTTTTAAGGATCAAATCAGTTGGCAGATACAAGAGGGTTTTATAAATTGTAATCATAAAGCAACTGTTAGTTATTAATGTGTTACTAATGATACTTTTTTTTTTTTTTGCAGTACTAGGGATCAAACTCAGGACCTTCTGCTTGCCAGGCAAGCACTTACTCCACTGAGCTATATCCCCAGCCCCACTAATGATACATTTGTTTAGCTGCATCTTCATCATGTCTTATTTTTTCTGAGTCTATAACTTTCCTTCAATAGGAGGTTTCTTTTTCTTTAATTTTATAATTTGTTACTGCAGCCTCAGAAATCCTGGGAGGATAGGGCAGTACAGATTTTATGACTTGTGAATATTTGACCTTCCTAAGGGCAGAGGAAAGATTTGAATATATTAACATTTGAGGTCATACTCTAATTCAGTTTTGAAGGAAGCAACATCATTTGACATTTCAACCTTTTTGTAGGACAGATTGTTGGGCATTTTCCAAGGTAACAAGAGTTGAATTTTTTCTCTCCACATTAAAATCATCTGGCCATCTCTATACAGGTGGAATTAATATAAGGTATATATTCCTTGTTCATATTCCTATTGGACAGAATGATTTCAGAGACCCAGAGGAGTGTGAGGTCAGGTTGAGAACTCAGACTATTTGAGGGTGTGGTTGATTTTACTAATCTATGCTTATTGGAGTTTATATTCACCTAAACTAGCATAGTGATTCTCAGCCATAGCTTGGAGTCATCTTTATAGTATTTGTGTCTGTTTGACTTCATTCTTTACAGCTACTGTATTTTACTTAATCACATTCCAACATTCTGATTTTAATGGTTGAGGGTAACAGTCATTAATTATTTTCAGCTTCCCTTATGATTCTAAGATGCAGCCAAGCTTAGAAGTACATATTTGGAAGTGGGCAGTAGTAGACTCTCTTCCAATATACATTCAATGCCCATGTGTTCAGTGAAGGGTGGAGTCTGACTAGATGTGATTTTTGAGTTATCACTAGAACCAACGTTCCAGGGTAGCATAAAAATCATGTTTTTGGAATTACAAATGTTGACCCTAAAGTTTTTATATTTTTCGAGCATAAATGTATTTACCTGTTTTGGTATGAAACTTGATATTGATGCATGAATCAGTAAACAGATGTCACCACTTTTTGAATTTGAAACACTGGATACAATAGGTTACATTTAAAAATGAGTAATGATTAATAGAGTTATAGCCCAAGCACACAAAAGTGCTTGGGCTTCAAGTGGTAAAACATTTCAAGATCACTGTTCTAATCCATTATTTTACTCTCTCTGGAGTTCTTATTTCTATTCAAAATTATCTAGTTTTTGTGAATTTGTTTCATGACTTTCTGAACTAGGACATAAATATTCTAAGTACAGCTTGTTCACTGCTATGTTGCCAGTATCTAGAAATGTCTGGCATCTGATACATGCTAAGGGCTAAGTCCCCCAAAGTCAAACTCTGTTGAAACCCTAAACCCCACTACTTCAGCCTGTGATTTTATTTGGCAATAGAATTATTGCAGGCATAATTTCTTAAGATGAGACCTAAAAGGATTAGGGTTCATAATCACATATGAGTGGCACCCTTGCACAAAGAAGGGCAAGTGAAGATACAGGGAGAAACAGGGAGAGTAACATGTGAAGACTGGTGTGATGCTGCCTCCGCCAAGGAACTATGAGAAATAAAGAAGAAAGCTTAGAACAGATTCTTTCCTGTGCCTCCAGGGGAGCATGACCCCAGATTGGACTACACTGACCCCAGATTTCTGATTTCCAGAACTGTGATGCACTTCTGTTGTGCTAAGCTACCCAGTTTGTGTGCTTCCCCCCTAGCAACCCTATAAATCTAAAACTGTAGCTATTCAAGAATATCAGCTTAATGTGTGAAACTTCTGCTTCACATATACTATCATGCTCATTTTCACAACCACCTGACCACTTTGGGTTATTGTAATTCCTTTTATGCAGAAGATAGTGAAGTTTAGAGAGATTAACTTGCTCAAGGTCACATATGTCAGTCTCCTGAAGCTAACGCTCCCAGACTCTATAATGTGTGGCTGGGCACAGACATGGTAGCACAGGCACATACCAAAGCAGGAAGTAGTTGTGAGTAAACACAATGCACAGAACAAGTGCTTGGGTTGGAAGCTCGGTATGTGGAATATCAGATCGATCTTCCTCTAAGTTTAGAGTCACAGTCTTGGTGGTATAACCTCCACCCAGACTAAGGCTGAGAAACCTGTAGCGGAGAAGCGGATGTGCGGTCCGTCTTTGCTCTTCATACCGCATCTTACCCTATTCACATCTCAAGGTCAGAGTGAGGTGAGGGAGAGAGGCAGGTGCAGGGAGATGGTCACTACTAGGACTTTGTAGACCTTTGGGTGACAATGGGATGTTCGGAGGCTCCTTGGAGACTCCTACATTAGCACTGTTCCCTGGCAAAGAGGCAACCTCTGGCTCACTTGATTCTCTCTGCTAGTCACCATATCCTGAAGGCTGACCACTGGGGCATGGTCTTTTGATGCAAATCAAGTCCTCCTAGTTTTCTTGGGATCAATTCTTGACTCAAAAGCTCATTTGTCCCATATACTGTGGAAGTGCAGGCTGTTTCCAGCATAGTCCTCTCTTTTGCTTGATCCTAAGGAGCAGCAGCTCGCGCCCACCTAGCACAGTTGAACGCCTCCCAGAATAGAGCCAGGCTCCAGGCTGTAGGTGTCCAAACTCTAGGAGGTACATATGGAGGCTCTGAGAAGTTTTCTTAAAACCTCCCTGACTTGGTTTGAGTAATTGTGGTGTGAAACACTCTAGTGCATATAGATTTTAAAGAATTTCATGTTATCATTACAGAATGTTGCTAGGAATGTTACCTTGGACAAAATATAAAAACCTCTGGGTATGCTATGAATGTCAATATTACAACAAATTGGATTCCAATGTATCACTAATCATATAATGGATCCTCTATAAGAAAAGTCAACTTTTCTTACTGACAACTCACTCTATACTTAGCAATACACCAGGATCAGGATGACAGCCCCCGTTCTTAAATTCATGTGCTGCACAGTAGCAAGCTGTGCATGTGAACACGCCTTGGGCAAGGGCTAGAAAATGGGTGAGCTCTGGGTAGAGAGAGGGAGACTGTGTGCGTATGTGTGCACTCACCTGGCTACACTCTCAGCCAAGATGCATGCTGGGATGCCAGGCATTGAGCTTGTCCCCAGAGTAAGTGTAGAGTGGCAAATCTGACTGGTTGCCTCATGTTTTACATAGGAGAACTCAAGAGTTTATAGGACTGAGGTAACAGCTTTGCACAATAAGTGAAATGCAAGGTGATATGTTTTATAGTACATTAACATTTTGGAAAAAGCCTCACACTAGATTGATGGCATAGCACAGAGAGGTAGACAGAATACAGGTCAGATGATCTTCCAGTGAGTTTAGGCTCCACAATTTAATGAGGTATGTTACCTTGTACATATTTGCTTAAGTGTGAGTTTCAGTTTACTAACCTGAAAATATGGGTACTATAACTTTGTACATATACATCTGCTAAACTACCCAGTTCTTTTTGCCATACTCAATAGGTGACTTAAAACTGTATAAAGCTATCTGTGAAACTCAGCTTATAATGAGCAAAATAAAAGACAGATGATAAGAAGTAGGGAGATCTTTTTCAGTGGGAGAAGGGTGCAAAAGATGGAAAGGAGGAGGAGATGGAAAGGGTTGAAAAAAAGAATAGAACAGAAAAGGAAAAAGATTTTACAGATGGGAAGGGGAGCTAGAGTTGGAAGAAGCAGGGAGGTGTAGGGAGCGAGAAAAGAATTAAGTGTTATGTACATGCTCCACTCCCCATGATAAGTGTAATCATTATGTACTGCAAACATATACTAATAAAAATAAAACTGTAAATCTGTGCAATAAAATAGGTGAAAATAGGTAAAATTCATGATTAGAGAAATATCAATACAGTGAGCAGTAAAGTATGTGAAATATAGAAATATAGTTTATACACTTCAATTATAGTACATATTAAAATGCCTTGCAAACTATAAAGTTCTATTTAACATAAGAGATACTATTTTATAAAGTTTACTATTTTCTGTTTCTATATATTATTTATATGAACTCAATATCATTAGATTTAGAACACAAGAATGGCTGAAATTTATGGAAAACTCCCAAAATGAATATCATAAAACACCATGGAATTGATTTTAGAATGAAAATCATGCTTCCAAAGTTTCAAAGTTTCAAAAAGGTGACTTCACAGTCTCAGAGAGTTGCTTCTGGCTTTTCTGCTTCTGGCTTTTCTGGAGATTGTCTTAGTTCATACTTTACTTTGGGTCAAACCATGTTCTGATTTTTCAGTAGCCAAAAATTTAGTGCCTGTCAAACATGCCTTTAGCAATTTTTGATCAGAAGGACACTGACCTCTCTCAGGTCAACACGTCAGCAGTGCTGGCATGTACAACTCTTCTTGGGCATATTTTTAGAATCTGATATGTTTAATAAATTCTACTGATCAAGCAGGTATTTCTTTTTAGTAGGAAATTGTCAATTTGTCTCTGCAAAAAAAAATATGAATTACCACTTAGAGAATTTGTTTAACTTTAAATAAGCTTGGAGTATGAGTTAAGTTTCCTGTTGCAAGGTGCAGGTTTTACCGTGTTTTTTGTTAGGAGTCTAGGATGCTAAACTGCAAATTTTCATCATGGTTCAATCTCATAGTGTTAATGAAATTCCCTATTCTGTTCAGTTATCACTGTTTTTGTAAACTCATTTTTATCTTCTTGACTCTGTCAGTACTTTCTGAAGATGAAATTTCCCTCAGCTCAGTAGGAGGGGTCCCTCTAGGAGGAAAGGGGGGATCTGGGCAGACGTGGTTGGGCTTCTCCCCCCTTCCTCCCACTCTTTGCTCAGCTGTGCAGCGTGACACAAGCAGCCTGGCTCCCTGCACTTACACAGGCTGCCCCTCAGTGTCACACAGCAATATAAAAGATTATAAACAGGGGAAACCTCATAGTCCTTTTGTGGTGATGTCACCTTTCCATCGGTCTTACTATGAGATGGTCACTTGGGAGCCATCGCACAGAGAGTTCAAGCCGTTTGAACATGTGGAGGCCAAAGTTAGAGCGTTGAAGAAATAGCTGAGAGAAACTTCAGGGGTGCTCTGCTTTCTCCTTGGAAGTGGAATGTATTTATTGGTACCTTTATTCAATAATTTGTTCAATGTACATTTTTTCAGCACTTAGTATAGATCAGCCAGTGTTCCAGGTATTAGGGGTATATCAATGCCAAAGACAAAAAAGAAAATGGCAAAATTTACACACACACACACACACACACACACACACACACACACATGCACACACACAATAGAACAACTGTATAGCTGTATAGCAGATCCAGTTTATGGTCATCTTAGGAAGTAGGTACATGTACATAAATGCAATGTGTTTCTTTTTAAAATTCTCTTAAGATATCATACTACAGCAATACATATATAGAAATGTTTATAGGAGTACAGTGCATTATGGCTAAATCCTGGATCAGCCTGTATATGCAAAAACAGATGATTGGATAAAAAAATGTGGTATCTATACATAATGGAATGCTACTCAGTTATAAAGAAGGACAAATCTGAGACACTCATAAGCAAATGGATACACCTGGAAAAGATAATATCGAGTGAAATAAACCAGACACAGAAGCTTAGATACCATGTGGTAGCTCTCATGTGAGTAAGGTGAGGTATAAATAAAGAGGTTAATAAAGACCAGCTAGAGGAAACCAGGGGGATGGTAAGCTTAGGTGATCATGCAGATAGCGGAGGCCTGAATGGGACCTTGACTTTTCCCAGAGGCTGATGCAGAATCAGTGCAGGCTTTGAGCAGAGGAGTGATGTAATCTCACCAGCACTTCACAGCATCATCCTGATGGCTATGAGATTAGTCTGCAAGGGCAGAAATGATAATCACAATAATCTAACAAGAGATGGCTGTCAGGAGGGTGAGATGTGTTAAAGGGAGAGCCCATCAGTTTGCTGATGGGGAAGAGCAAAACAAAACAAGATAAAACAAAACAAAATGTAAAATGGGACAACTGCAGGACTTCTGGTCTGAGGGCCTGGAGGAACTAAGGGGATATCAGGAGGCAGCAGAGGAAAGACATGCGTCAGGCTTTTCTGTTCTTCCATTGCTCTGTTCTTCCCATTGCTCTACTCCAACACTGCTTTTTTGCCTTCTGTAACTTTTCATAGCTCATCTCTTACCATGTTTCACCTTCTAGCTCAGGACTAGCTCAGTGCTTCCTGTGACTATCATTTACCATTGTATTCATTCTTTCTAATTTTTAATTTGTAGTTACTAAGAAACAATTAGGACTCAAACTCCCCAAGAACTAAAATGAATGTGGTTTTACTGTAGAGCTTCTGTGGTCTTTTCTTTTAAAAAGATTTTTGTTGTGATGTCAAAGGTCAGTGGACTGGGTACTAAGATATTTGCATTATTATTTTCATTCTGGGATCTTAGATAATAAGTACAATTATGGTGGAAGTTTAATTTTGTCCTCATTAAAACACAACAAAAGAGATTTGACTGGCCAGGTCATTCCGAGAGCTGACATCTGATGGGGAGGTGATTGAGTTTTTATCCTGGACATTTCTAGTGATCAGGAGCAACATGCGTCCTTGCCTGGTGTTAGAATCACTGGGTCCAGTTCATGTTGATTGAGAAATTGCTTAAGATGTTATAGTTTAGGTGTTATTATTGTTGATGTTTGACTTTAAATGCTATGGAAAACATCAAACATGAGAAACTTAATTTTTGCTATAAAGACCTGGTCATCTTAATCAGTTACTTATACAACCAACTCAATGAAAGGCAGAGGGTGATAAAGGTCAAAGTTAGAGGAATAGAGAGAGTTCATTGGAAGAGGTTCAAAAACTTGACACTGAAATAGGAACTTGAAGAACGAGTTAGGTTTTCATGAGCAGATGTGAAAAGAAAACCCCAGACTCAATGAAGAGCAGTAGAAAGACGGACCTGGTTTTTCTGCTTACCTAAATGATTATGCGTGATGATCAAATAAAAAATGCTTTAGCCCAGAGAGTCAATTTATAAACCTGGAGCAATCTTAGAGTTGTTAATAAAGACACTGTATTCAATATCATTGTCTTTATTGAGTATGTATTTAGGGGACATGCCAACAAATAATTTCTGCAAGTGAGTTTTATCAGTTTGTTGCCTGATTTGAATATTCCCCTGAGCAACTGTACTTTTTGATTATGTATGTATGCATGTGTCTGGCATGATAAAAAACTACAGTTTTTAAATTTAAAAACATGATTACAGTAAAAGGCACATTGACATTAATCCTACTCAGAATACTCCCCCTCACTTTGAACTCACTTCACTTTCTGAAATAGTTCTGGAAATTGTCTTTTAGGTGTCTTTTGTTGAGCTGTGTGGCTGCCTCTGTCCTAAAATGATTCAAAACATTTACCTTTCGTGGTCACTTTGACTTTGTAAAAGAGGCATGAGTACCAGGTCAGGTAAGGTAGATGAGGACACACTGAAATGTTTTTCCAAACCTGCCTTTCCTTTGGATGGCACTGAGCACAGTAATCACTGTATTTTTTTTAAAATCGCACCTTATAAAGGTACTTATAAAAGAGGACTTCCAGAGCTGCTTTAGAAAGGGGCAAGCATGATAGTAGAAATGCATTAGAAGCAAGGGAGAGTATTTTGAAGGAGATTAATGGCTATGCGTCTTTTACAGTAATACATTTTTAAAAATTTAAATATTCATTGTAAATTTTGATTACCTCATTTACCTGGGTTTGGGTAGCACATACACACACACACACACACACACACACACACACATGCATACACAATATAGATGTATATTTCCAAGTAAATATATACACACAGTTTTCTGTTTATATGTAGACACATGCTATACACTATACTAAGGTTTTATCTACTGTACAGTTATTTTTACTAATGTTATACTTCAGAACTAAGACCTAAAATGAAAATTTCTTTTCACCTCAAGACTAATGTGCTTGATTTATAAGTCACTTTCTTATGTATTGTTCTTGTAAAACTTAGATTTATAAAACCTACAAATTTTGCTAAATAATTATTTTGGTCTCAGATTATATGAGTATGTCACATTGTAATGCAGTCATCATTTTTATGAAATCAATATGCAAAAGAGGTTAAAATTTGGATATTCTGAAATTTACTTTTCAAATCCGTTGCTGATTTCTGGCAAAGGCGTTGTTCCGTGTATGTGTTACTCTTCTGTCTTCTTCTCTGCTGACCCTGTGTCATTGCCGCTTTACAGAACTCTTAACTAAAGGCGATGTTCCTATCTTAGCTTTTCTAAAAGCCTTCTTGGACTAGGGAAAGGGTACCTCTTAATTGCCTGCTCCAACAAATATCATTAAAAGTGTTAATTTTGTTTTCTACTATTTTTGCAGATTTTGAACAGACTTGAGTGCACCTTTATTTCCAGTCTTGCTGAGATAGATGTTGTTCTCCTTGCTTATACTAGGGTATCTTTAGCAAAGCTTATGTTTTAACTACCTTTATAAATGCCAGCCGCTCAGTCCTGTGACTTGAGTCCCTCTGCTTAGGATCATGTTTCTTTGCCTTGTCCACAGTTTTGTTAGGACTTTTCAGGCAAGTAGCTACTAAGGTGCCCTGGATTTGACAAGTGTCCAGTGAGTGGCAATCCATGATAAAGAAGGTCTTATCTGATCCAACTATGCCCAGTAAATCTTCAATCTTTTTTGAGATAACTTAATTTGGTCATGTGGGTGGCCATTAAGAATTTGTCTGGTGCTATATGATTTAGAGTTCTGTAATCTCCTCTGTTACTTGAAATGTCAAAAACTCTCATTCAGTAAAGACACAATATAAGATCTGAAGTGTATGTTAGAGTTAAGAAATTTCACTGTAATTTATCAACACTCATCCACAAGAGTCAGCTGCAGTAATAATCAGAATGGTGCAGTTCCTAGTCAAGTTGCTTCAGAATATGTTAAAGTTAGGATACTGCTCATAATATATTAAGATAGCTCACAGGTAGCATTTTTCATGGCAATAAATAATTTGATACTGACTTAGTAGATTTTTGAATTTCTACCCAAGTTGAACCAACTGTGTAGCTCTTTGCCAAGGGAGAAGGTTGAACTTTGCAATTAACTTTGTGCCCCCCACTGTAGATTTCTTAAAGGCAGAGACCTAGTAAGGGGACCGTAAAACTTGGCCTTTGAAAAACAGTTCACCACTCTGTTGGGTTCTTAGTGCTGCACTGAAATTCCAAATGTCCTAAATGGAAAATTTCCTAGCAAATTAGAACAAAATATATTGAGAGGAAAAGTAATCAGCAATGAAGCAACAGAAGATTCTCACAAGTTCTACATTCTGTGAGCCTTTGTCATTTCACAGCCCCGACAATGTGCCTCGCTGTGCTATGTTGCCAGGGTATAAAGGAGATGAAATATGGTCCATGCCCTCGAGGAACAGCCAAGCTGATTTGTAAATAGCTAACCATGGGATAGGACAGGATTTACATGGGATAGGATAGGATGAAACCAATGCTGAACGGAGAGAGGAGAGTCAAGTAACTGTTGGCCATAACCTGTCCGTGGAGGCAGCTTATAAAACAGCACCATATGCTCCCTGATGAATTGCTGATAAAACCCGGTGTTGGGCTCAAGAGGGTTATGAAGGGGCCTTGTTTTTCAGCCAGGGTTGAAGATAAAATGAAGTCCAGTTACTCAGGTGTTACGGAAATAGAAGTATTTTGACCAGGTGCAACTTCCATCTGTCCAAGCATCGCTGTGGTCTGTTCAGAAGCAGAGGCTTTGTTGTAAAAACATTATTTTTCAAAAGGTGCTCCTGTGACAATGGAAGGAGAGTGCAGTTCTATCTGCAGGCCGAAAGAGGGCGCCTAGAGCTTTCTGAATGGTAGTTACGGCTACAGCAGAGCAGGCCTTCGGCTCAGAAGTGTTTACCCACTCTCAGAATAGATCTGCTAGGATGTGGTTTTTTTTTTTTTTTTTCAATTTTTTTTATTTTTTTATTTTTATTTTTTTTATTTTAGGGACATAAAAGCACAAAAACATATTGACAAACAGACACCCATTATCATAGAAAATAGTACAGTCACAACTAATCTATAGACAAGGTGATATGGTCTCAACAGTAGTTGTTGCTTTATCCATTGATATCTTCGAATTGTAGATGTATGGACCCATATATAGACATGCAAATTTAGTCAGACAGTTAATCCTCTCAACAACAGAAAAAAACACAAACAAACAAACAAACAAAAAACAAAACACAAAAACCAAAAATCCAAAGACAAGAAAGAAAACAGGCATACATCAACAACAGCAACAACATCAACAACAACCACAACAGAAAAAAACACCGCTTGTTGCTGCTTTACATATTAATATCTTCGAAGTGTGTGTTCAGGCTAACACATACAGATATACACTATTAATCTATTAATCTAATATCCTGTCATCGATTATTGCTTAGCATTAAGTGATATAATACAACAGTAGAACCATGTTAGCCCTCCTGCACATATGTATATTCCTATATATTCCTATATACATACATACATTTTTGTCTTTTTCTTTTCTCCTTTCCTTCGTCCCATCTGTTCTCTGTTTTTGAACAGATTTCCTTCATGACTTTTAGTTTATATTCCCACCCTCGGGTTCTTACACCAGTGATATAATACGTTGCCTGCACATGTATCGCTGATTTATTTCACTTATGAGTATGGACTCTAG